>VWYP01002378.1:32057-51463 GCA_013400435.1 Pycnonotus jocosus | reverse complement strand
TGTGAGGCTGAAGATGTCAACTTCGTATCAGTTGTATGTAAAAAGAAGGAGGGAAAATTCAATTTTATGTTCATCTGGCCTCATACTGATTCTGGGTTTGGGTCCAACAGGAATTTTATTCCAACAGAATGTATGTGAGAAAAGGTGAATTCATCACATTTAGGACTTTTCATTTTTTGTGTAAGTTTTAGCTATGATAATTTAATTATGATGCAATTTCTGGATCTACAGAGGCTATGACCAGAGCAGAAAAAAGTCTTATTTGTAATATGACTGTGAATTAGAATTAGGATTAGGATTAGAATTAGAATTAGAATTGGAATTGGAATTGGCAGCTTGTTCAATTGAATTCAAAGATCTTTCAAACTCTAATCAGAATTTCTTGCAAAATCTGTGCCTTAACACAGAAATATAAACCAACATTTTTCTTCCTGAGGTGGCAGTAGTTTCTTAAACTTCTCTGCCAACACTATCTCAAAAATAAGTTTGGGTCTCCAATACCTATAGGTTTGGGTCTCTCTGAATCTTTGAAATAGGCATTGATATGGTATTAGAAAATGCACCACTCTATATTATATTTTGTAGCCTCCTTGTCATCCTCAGAATTGTGATTTATGGCTCTCATAAGTGGTTATTAGCTGTATCTAACTGTCATAATTATATCTCTCTCTAAATAATAGCAAGAAAAGGTTTTCTCCAGGCCATGAATTGTCCTGGAATAAAAGTCAATTAGGTGACATAGACATCTGAATAAACTTAAAATAAGGGACACAGAATAAAAAGGACTTATAACTTCAAACATGAAACTAAATAATAGTATTTATGTACCTATAAATTTTAAACCTCACAGACTAATTTAAAAGCATTTTGGTGATCTTGTCAGAAGAGAAGTGCATAAACAGAAGGTTCCTTTGATTATCAGAGTGTTCGCTTCTGAAAATTAGAGCACAGCCATTTATCAGAGGGTGTCTCAAGGCTATAATCAGTTAAATATATTCAAGAACTGAGGTAATTTATTATGCTGAATGTCAGTCAAAGCAAGGAAAAACATGAAGCAATGTGGTAATGCAAATGTGGAATATGCATATGCTAAGGTGGCACAATGGAGGAATAAGTGAGAGTCGTGTTCCTGATGCATTACAGTGCTTTGAGTAGTCAGAAATGTGTGAATTCAGAGGATGTACCTGCAAGCTTTCAAAATGCAGCTCTAAATGGACTGAATGGTAACTCAGAGCAAACAACTGTTACTCTGCGATGACAGAGATCAGATAACATCACAGTTTAGGCAGTATTTGAAGGGAGTGCGTAGAAGGAGGAGGACAGGACACTTCCACCGTGTCTTTCTGAATTGCACATCAACATCAGGAGACACCTTGATATGGGAACTCTGTTTCATGGCAAATCCATCTTCTAAGAAACTATTTCAAGTACTTCAATGAAACTGAAAATAGGCAAGAGCCACAATAATGCAATTACACTGGTAGAGAGGCAAAACAAAAACAAACTGACTCCTTTGTTCTTCACAAGGACAGATCTTGGCAAAATCAATCATCTGTGTCCACAAGCCCTGTTATTTCTCTCAAAGGAAGAAAAACCTGTGTCTTCTCATAAGCTAGACGTTTCTATTTCCCTACAGATGATTTTCCAGATTTACTGACATTAATCCTAGGACAGCTGACTGATAATGGATTGTTCAATTCAGAGGTGCTGAAAAATTAGTATTACTAAGTCATGTGCTATGCTTTGGATCACAATTACAGGAACTGCCTTCTTGATTAGACATGTAAAAAAGCATATTTTTTAAGAAAACTTTTTTTTTTCCTTAATACAAAGAAATAAACATGAGTCTTTTGGCTTGGTTTACTTGTATTTAGAAGATGGTGTAGCTGCAGAAAGTTTTGATGGACACAAGGGACACTAAACTAAACTGAACAGAGGGCTGGTAAATACTTGAAAATCTCAAATATGTCTTGAGGTAAAAATACTTGGAGACAAGTCAGAACAGTATTATTGGAAGCTATTATTAATATGTGATAATATATTATGATATATCCTTATTTATATAAGGATATATATATCTCCATTTTTTGTCATACTATTGAGGATCTGCTTAAGGCTATGCATGACATTATTGGAGCAGACCAACTGAACAACTACATCATTATCACATTCTTATCTGAATCATAGAGATGCCTACTACCCATAATTTTTTTTATAACAAACCAAATTTAAGCAAGAATTTATTTATATGATGCATCTGTCATATAATAAATTGATGACAGATGAAGAAACCAAAAGGTAAGGCAACCAGACTTTTAGATAGCTATGCTTATGGCTAGTACTAATTTACTTGATGGTCAGCTAGAAGTGTAATCCACCTGTCTGTTAATATTTCCTATTATATTTAAAGGGACATAATCCATCAGAAACTGCTAGGGGATCTTTTGTGAGTAGCAGCTTTATCAGACTTCCAAGGAAGTATGGTCAGGGAAGATGTACGAAAGGTAAAACTTCTACCTAATCATTGGCGTGGCTGTTTCAAAATGCAGGTTGAAAAGCTGGATATCATTTAAATTTTTTATTTCCTATGTCTAAACCTTTCATTTTTGGAAAGATACATATTTATGATTTTCCATCAAATGTTTGCTGTTGTGAAGACTATGCAAATAAACCCCCAAAACCAGGATATAAAGGTACATAAATTCGAGGTCACTATGAGACAACAAGGAGTGCTTTTGCCTATATGTGGCAAGCAGAATTGGCTAAGTAAGCAGTAACAAAGTGTTTGAGAAAGTAAGAGTTGGTCAGTAATGGAAATAAAAGTATTGTACCTGATAAACTGACAATAACCTCACATCCTTACCCATAACTCTAACTAAACAATCTCTCAATAAAATATTACTCATTCATTTCAATAAAATAGTACTTATTCATCTCTCAAGAACAGATCTAAACTGGACTTTTTTACATAGGTTTTCCATGTATCCTCCCAGGCCTGGATTACAATGAAATCATAAATCACAAATTTTTGCTGACTGAAAACCGAAAAGCAAGTATACATGTTGCATGATTCTTTGCCTTTTAACTCTCATCTTGTTTTTGTCCCAATATATAACCATAGAGACAAAAGAATTACTGGAAAAAAAAAATGGATTATTTCTGGTTTTTTTTTTTTTAATTGCTGCAGTATATTGTGCACATTCTTAATCTGCAATTTATAATACTTGAACTGGAATTACCTGAAACTGAACTTTCAGTTAATAAAAATTAAAGAAAATCAACTACTCAGTCAAAATCTGAAAATGCACATTAATAGAGTTGAATGTGTACTTCTCTTCTACATTTTATAACAAGCATTGTTTTTTCTACTTCCCACAAGTTCTTCCACCAAGACAAACACTGCATTGAACTGGTTACGCTTCACATACCACAGTGCCTTTGTCTCAGAGAATTTAGATTAGAAAGGAAAAGACTAGAAGAAAATATGCATTATTGATTGTGGTAAGAATAAGATAAGAAAGATTGTTCACTAAACGGAATTAAATTTCAAGCCATACAAAATTTCTATAGCTGACACATGAACTGCAGGTAGAGTTCCTAATTTAGAACAGCTAATTAAACATAAACCCTATCAACCCCAAACTGTAGCAGTATAACTGAAATATAACATGTCATTTGGTTCATCTTTTAACAGCTGTCTCCTCAGTCAGCAAAGCTGCTACTCACCTGTTGCAGCTGTACTGTGCTAAAAGTCACTATGGGAAATAGTGCAAATTTTTCTCAGTACCATTATTCTAATCAGCTTTATCTGGCTGCAATTAAGGGCATTTGTGCATGTATAAACAGTTTAGTTCTCTATAGTCATTGGATATATTTTTGTTAAATAATTACATCAGTTCCTGTCTACTGCAGAAGGAGTAGCATGTAGCATTAGTGACCTAAAAAATAACAGAAATAACATTGTTTATAACATGACTAATGTACAAACTCTATTTATTTATATGATTACTAACTACAGTAAATAAAAACAGCAGTAGTAAGTTCTATTTATTGTTAGAAAGGACAGAGGGCTATAACTTCCAAATTATTCATTGAAAATAGATCAACTTCTTATATGAGTAATTGATGTCTATTGCATAATTCCTACCTCATAGCAGGATATTGTTTCAGTTCCAATACATCAGCAACTAATAGCACAGTTTTATTTCAGAATTTTCTTTGGTGTATCTGTAAGAGATTACATAGTTCTGACATAATATAGAACATAGACAAAGAATATACACTTGTTTATAGTATCTAAAGGACATGGATTCATATTCCTCCACAAATTCTGATTTTACCTTAAGTGTGCATGGAAAATGGCTGATTTTTGACTGACGAGAAGCAAGGATATTAATGCAAATGATCCTCTGAAAGACTATTACATCCAAAATAAATATGGAGCCAGTTTTTAGATGATTTCACAGTGATTATTGTTCTTATGTTGTCACGAGCAAATATAGAATCGTGAAGCATAACTTTCAGCATTGTTTTGCACTCGTAAAGGCTAAAAAGTGGTATTTAGCCTGGGTGGTATCTGAATAGAAAATGTCACAAGAATATCTAAGTGCTCTTTGAGGTGATAACAGTAATCCAGTAGTATAGAAAAGAGTCTATCTTGAGAATGTATTTGTGAAACACAGGAAATACAAAGGAGAAACAGATTCAGAGACTAAATTTAAACCATATTCTCATTCAGAATCTACTGGAGTTACATTTAAATGTTCTTGTAGTCTTGATTTCTACTTTTAAAGCAAAAATGTAGTTTGAACAATGACATTCAAGTTGCTTAACAAATTGCACCAGAATTTTCTAAAATGATTGAAACTTAGATTTCTTCCTAATGAGGTATTTTACTTTATTTCATAGCAGAAATTTTTTTCCCACTTGTGATTTCTATGATGCAAGAAGTTACTCACCTGTGACAGCAGAACTTTGTTGTCTGTTGAAATAGATAACTGCAGAATCAGGACAATAGTTTGCAATACCTTTGGGATATTAGGGGTTAAAAGGTGCTCTCATAGAAGGAAGTCATTATTATTTACCCATAGTGAGCTGAGGTTTATGACCAGAGTTGCAGTGAAGTTTCTGTATGCTTTGCTTTTTCAAGATGTCTTAGTTGAAGTTCAGTCAGTTCAGGTACTTATCACGGAGCCATGGATTAACAAAAGAGTTGGAATGTATCTGAGAATGTCATTAAACTTCAGTTGCAGGAAGTGTCTTACAAAGTCTTTCTCAGAGATCAAAACAGGAAAAACACTTAGAAATACACAGTGTGAGCGAAGACTGATGGCCTCTGAGAAAGGAAAGGCAAGCTTCACCATCTGGTTAGGTTTCTTTGAAGACATGACTGCCATAGGAGACAAAAAGTGGAATTCAATGGACATCACATGTTCAGACTTCCAGAAAGGATTTGACAAAAGTCCAGCTCATGTGTTACTCTTTTTTGCTGCACAGTGGCTCAAAAGCACATGGGCTAGCTGCCTGTTAGCGGTGTCTCACTGTTCAAAGCGCACTGGAGAATGGAGGAGGATCGAGCTGAGCTCTCGGGGCATCTGGGCACACTAACTGCTGTGAAATGTCATGCATTGATGTTTCACAGAGCAACATCGATTGTATTTAACCCCATCTCTGCTGATTTCCAATGCAGTGGCCAAATTTCCTTCTGGAGCACTGATTTTCTTCTGAAATTCTCATTTTGATCTGCAGGGCTTTTTTGCCTTACATGTCTTAATCACTGTCAGCCCTTGCCTCTAAGATCTACTATAAATGTTGGGTTTGCCATTATGGAATTTATGTACAGAAGCTGTTGCTTCACAGCAATACTTATAGGTTTGTGCACATCAGAAAAATAATCAGAATAAGAAGTTACTGTTGAACTGGGGACTCATCCAAAATACAATAAAGTCAATGGAAAAGTTCCTATGGATTTTAATATGTCATGAGAGTGATATGGCCTTCAAGCTTCTGTTGTCTTGTAGCAGGAATAGAGCTAAATGTAGCCAGTTTTATAGGTTAAAGGCCCTATCTCTTCCAGGACATCACATCTTTGTGTGTATTTGTTGCGCTAAGTCCCAGTTTCTGTAGGTAACAGACCAGATGGTGCCAGTGACTTCCTCTGTGAAGGAGCGCTTCCACCAATGCTTCAAGTTGCTTTTCCTCCCATGTGGTTTTGAAGAGGAAGAAGCAGTATTCAATTGTGTCAGAAAAACCAATCCACGCATGCTGCTCATCCAGAGCCTTCTGCCTACATGGCTACTCATCCATTGAGTATTTGCTACAGCAGAAGTGCTGTAATCCATAATGGATTAGATGAAAGTGTTGCATCGTGTTGTGAGCATCCCTTCATGGTATCTTTACAGTACTGAATGTAGGAGGCTGCAAAAGGCTTTGGAGAAGGTGATCTTTGGAGATCATTTTCATGACACCTTTTTGTAAGCTATTAGTAGATCTACGAACCTAATTATTTTAGCTTATTTAGATTTTCCCAACAAAAATTGTATCAAATGCATTCATTTAGTCTGTGACAAACTGAACTTCTAGTGACATCAATATATATACAGAAGATCTCTGTGGATTTCGGCCTTATTTCTGGACATAAAAATCTTTCTGATGAGGCAGTTCCTTATCTTCAGTGAATATACTATTTAACTACAGTCATTATTATGGGATAACCAAATTAATAACTCCATAAAAACTTTTGTAAAGGATACTTAAAAAAATCTTTTTAAAAAACCAGAAAGGATTAAAATCTTTGTTCAGGGCTTAAAAGGTTTCTCAGAGCCTGGAAATCAATAATAATTTATATCAGTCAAATTATATCAGCCATATTTGACAAAGTAAAAAGCCCTATGAACATTTTAGATGAAATATGCTTTTTCTTACTTTATATGCCCTCCTTTTCATCACTCACAGTTATTTTATTGCATTATCTGTTCTTATCCAAGTGGTCCCTAGAAATATTTGTTATCATGAAAAATTTGTACTTCTTTTAGAATTCATATTCCAAGACACCAAGAGCTTTTGTGCCTTTTTCGTTACTGTTTAAATAAAACAAACCAGAATCCACTATTTATGTGAATAAATAATGAATACAATTTACAGAATAAAATTTGAAATGCTTTTAAGGGTTCAGTAGCTTCAGAGTTACCATGTGATCTCCATTTTTGTCCACAATTACAGGTACAGAAGCACATTCTGAGTCTAAGCATGAAACCAGTAGTTCTCTTAAAATTCTTGCTTATGTGACTTAAGCTTAGACCTGTGTGACCTTTTTGGTCTGTAACATCTATTCTTTCTATCACAGTTTTGTGTAGTGGCCAACAAAGGGTGAGAAAGTATCGGCTGGAATTGCAAACACTAGAGACTAAACAAGATTTTTTTTTTTTAAATATTAACATAAATCTCCTAATCCTATGAAAGTTTTGCATGTGAACAAAGAAGAGAAAAAAGCATCTTGATGTTTTACGCTTTGTAAGCACCATGCCTTTGGGTCATTTGGAGCAACCTCTAACACACATTGGCTCAGAGCACCAATTAATGGAACTAGTTTTACCATTTGATCCTTTGGACCTGAATTTCTTTAAATGATTGGTGAAATGAACAGCACTGGAAAACTTCCATTAATTAGATTTATTGTTTTTCTAAGTTGGGAGTAGTATTTCTTTCTGAGAATTATTGCAGCAAAACACCCAATCCATCATGAAAATCTTGTAATTAAAACATATAAAATGTCCAATGTACAAATGTGCACTTTGTATCTGGAATTCTGAACAAAATAAGTTAACATAAAACACGGTTCAGCACCAATTTTTCAAAGACATCAGGAACAGCTAAATGGGTTTTAAAATGTGTTTGCAGGCTGTGTCTTCACAGTAGTCATATCTACAAAATCCACACAAGACAGTGGGACAATGTTTGAGTGGGTCACTGGTTCTTAGTTTCTTTTTAGCACAGCTGACGTACTTCTAGTACCCAACAAGATTAAGTGAGACTGTACTGAGTCATAAGAAAATATTTCCTTATGTAATTTAAGGCCCTTTTTCAAAACTGTATTCAGATTTTAATCTTCCTAAATATTCACAGAGATGTAGTTTCTCAAATCTGAGGTACAGTGTCTTTAAAAAAAATTAAAAATTTAAAAAATAATTAAAAAATGAAACACCTACCTAGTTTTAGAGATTTCCACAGAAAACAACATTGAAATTGTATGGATTTGTTAAATTAATTACTATAGCCATTAGAAGTAATACTAAAAGATGGCATATCTTATCAGAATTATTAGTAACTTAACATCTGCATTGGTCACATACATGGTGGTAATTGTAGTCCTTTTGTTTAACTGCCTATTTCAAGCTGGTTTGGGTTTTTTTTCAAATATTATATAAATGGGCATGTGTAAACTCAGTGGATTTATCATCTCTGAGCTAAATATAGATTAACTTAATTTGTGACCGAACAGAAGTTTGCAAAACCTGCATACTGAGGTAATCACCCTCCTCCTCTTGATGACTTAAATGAATGTTTTTCCTTATGAATATACATATGCTATTATTGAGTCTATGTAAAAAGCAATAGTTGGTTATATGAATAGAGTTTTCCTCCTTCCGGCTCCAGATATTAAAGATTCTTAAAGAAGAAAATAAAACCTTGCCATACATGGTGGGGTTTTTTTTTCATATTCCATAACTGAAAATATTTATAGGAAAATTTCATCAAATATATTTCTAATGTTTATTTTTGTAGATTTTTTTGGTAATATAATCCATCCTCAGAAATGTATGTAAACCCATAAGGTGATTGTGTATTGGGAGACACAATTATTGCAAATGTTGAAAAGAAAGAAGAAAAGATTCAATAGATATTTTAAAGTACTTGCCATTTGGCAGAATATTCTTTGCTAAATCCAAACTTCTGGTCATTACATATTTCACATTAAAAAGCTAGAACTTCCTAGTCTACTTTTCTGCATGTATTAAATTCTGTCAGCTACAAATATATTCTAGGTTTTAAATGAGAGAAATGTTAAAAAGGTCTTATAATTAATAATATTGACAAGAGAAAACCTTGTAATTATTATGATCTTACACTCTTTTACCACTTCAGCTGTCATGGTTCCAGCTTGAAATGCTTCTGAAATTCTGCTCTCTGTAGTTTGAACTATTTTATCTAGTACACACACTCTTTCTTTTACCAATTACACAAATATATGAAAACCAAGACCGTGAATCTTCTCTTTCTTCTTCTATATTGATAACAATGGTACAACAAAGCCATGTATGTGAGGAAGCAAACATTTTATACTATAATGCACTGCAGTGCTTTTCTTACTTGGCTTGATGGTCCTTTTCCCACTTGTCATTGCATGATTTTCTCTTAGCAGCTTTTCCAGAAAGTCTCTCACTGTTCTGCCCCTCATTTTGTATCAAGTTGTGCCATATTTGAGATGTATTGCATTATCTTAGGATGGCACTGTATTTTTCACTCTTATTTTAACTCCAGTATCATAACTGACGGTAAAAGTGTTTCTATTTACAGCTTCATGGTCCTATGAGACTTTGGAGAGGTTTGTTTCCTCCTTTTAGAGGTTCCTATCTAGCAGACAAGCCTCACCCAAACAGAAACACTTCAGAATCCAACAGCAATTACTCAAGTGGCAAAGCAGTCCTGGTGTACATCCAGCAACAGATTACGAAGATGAGGTACCTCCTTGTTACTATTTAAGAGACAAACATTCAGGAGCATCATCAGTGAACAGCCATCAGATAACATTAAACTAATGTTAGAGCAGAGAATTACAATTGATTAAATGGTGACGCCCAGATCCTCAAAGATATTTGGATGAATAATTGCCATTGAAATCTACCACAGAATGATTCTTAAATCTTTAGTTGAGTTTATCCTCTCTGTTTATCAATTACCTAACAGCACAATAATGAGACTAAATGAAATTTTTGTAAATTGTGGGAAGATAAGATGTGAGATAAACATAAAATGTAAGACTGAGGAACCTCCCTTGTTTATCCTAGAGACAGTGTACTGATGAGGAACCTCCTAATGAACTCCCTAAAGTTTGAAGTGCTCCAGCTGCATCATCTATGATCTCTTATGCATTTCAACATGAGTTTTTGAACTGTATGAGTCATCAGACATACTGTCTTGTATTTGATTGTGCCAAATGATGAATTCTTGTCTGTGGATTTTTTTGCATACTGAGACAAATATTTAACTCTAATAATTTCATTAACCTTATCAGTGTTCATTCCAGGGACATGGGTTGCCTTCTTACCAGAAAACTCAGGTCTAAGGAAAAAAAAATACTCAAAAGTAATATATGAAACAGAAGAGCTTTTGTATTAAAAGGTCATTTCAACCCCTTTTCCGTATTTTTGGGTGCTCCAAAGGTTTCTACTGACAAAATCTAGTCATTACGGAGGCTAACTTTGAATCAGCAATACATCTCATTTGAAAGTAGATGCATATATTCATTCAGAAGAGTGATTTCCCAAGTTACTGTAATTATGTTGTCCAGAATTCTGCTGAATGTATTTGGAACTTATGTAATTAAAACTGAGGGTGGAAAACTTCTCACAGTTCTTAACTGGAGAAAGCTAATGTTAATTGAGATTAGTCTTACTCTAGAAATCAATTCTTTTAATCTGTTCTTTCAATTACATTGTAAGGACTCCCCTGTAAAATGCCTCATCCCAACTGGCTTGAGAAGCTCATGTAAATAATACTACTAATATTAATAGTAATAGTAGTAATAGTAGTCATAATGGTAGTAGTAGTATTTTAAAAGCTAAGGTAAATAAAAGATGGTCCTTTGAAAAAGAGAATCTGCACATCACAAAAAGGTTTTTGGCCTCTAATTTTCGTGTACTCTCCTTGAAAAAAAACCAAAAAAACCAAAAACCAAAACCCTTTTCTTTTTTAAAAAAAGAGGATAAATATTCAAAGTTTCACTAATATAGTCCACCTTTACTGAATATTAAATTAATGAGGTACATGACATTAGATTTTTCTTAAAAGGAATAAAAAAACAGCAAAGCAACTGATTCCTAAGAGTAATCAGTCAAAGAAAGGTTTTTCTGACGTCAGCTGAGGCCTTTCACAATGCATTGTGATGAAAAGACCACATGGCATTATACCTACCCATCCCTTGTTCTCAGGGCTGAACCAGTGTAATATTGACTAGAAAAGTTATTATGAACAAAAATTTGTCTTAAAACCTGGTACAAAACAATTCCAAACCATTCGGTGTTGTTTGATTCCCTTGGATTAAGAAGGAAAGAGACATTTATAGCAAGCTCCACCTATAACCCCAGCTGCACTGTCTCCTTGTGCAACAAACTGCCTGCAGCAAAGGGCATTTGCAATACTCCAGCGGGGCTTTACACAAGGAAACCAAGAGGGTAATTCAAGCCAGCAGGCCAATTGGCATCTTCTCTCTCAGAAGTACTTGGTACTGGCTCTGCTGCTAATGGCCCATGCCAGTGAGCTGGTTACTGACCACAGAGCTCTCCTGAACACTGAAGCTGGGCCGTCTTGCAGCTGCCTATAAATGCCACTGGTTTCTTCACTACATATTCCTGATTTCTGGTATTGGCTCTCCCTTCAGTATCCCCTGGTGTGGCCAGACAAACACCACCACACATGCGAGGATAATCAGTTGTTCAAATATTAGTAACCAATCAGAACTAGCTTAGATAAAATATTGGAAAGTCAAATAGACTTATCTGGGATTAGCTCAAAAGATAAAGCAAGTCTAGAAGGTTCCAGCTTTCACAGTGTTAGTTACAGTAATAGTATATTTGAAGTATTTTTTCATTCTGATGCCATTGTCACCTGTCCTTTTTTTTTCCCTCTATTTCCTTTTCTTATTTAAAGTGTCTTTGAAATAATTGCATTTATAAATTCTATTTGATACATGAAAAGAAGAAGGAGAGGAAACAGAGCTGACATCCATCTTATAGAAATCAGAATGAGATTTATTTCTTCAAATATTCAATCTTTTTCCTCAGGCTGTGTTATAAATGCACCTGCATTACCAGCTGCATGTCATCAGAGATCATGAGCAATTTGTTCTACAATAAAATTGGAAAAGTACGATCACTGTTAAATAACACCTGTGGAAATCAAGGTGACACTGGTAATTTTGGAGGAGGTCATTCTATTATCAGTGCATATTAGGTAATGGAATGTAACTGGGAACACATGTATAAACAGCTTCCAAATCAGCCAAGAGTTCCTGATGATATGATAAATGGAGAGCAGAACTTGTATAGTACAGAACTGCTCAGGTGTTTCACCAGGGAAAAGAACAAAAGAAGGAATAATTACTGAGGAATATGGTAAATTGGACCAAGCATTCAAAAATTATTTAAAAGAATTAACCAAAATGTTGACAAAAAGTGTAAGTCATGCTTAGACTGCAACTGGCAGCTCAGATAGTGTGCTAAAATGACATAGTATTCAAACCCAACAGATTGTTACACTGAGCAACTAGATTCCTCACATTCTTTCACATATAAGTATAAATACATCTATAACTTTTGTTTCTATATATAAAATTGGCAAGCCTGCTTATGCCAAGCTAAATGAAAAAAAAAAAATCATACATTTTCCAGAAAAAAAAAAAAGGCGTTAATTGCTCTGTTTAAGCACCAAATGCTGATAAAGATCAGGTAGGCTAGAGATGACCACATGACCTTGAAATAGATACTGTTTTTATTACATGAGAATGGCTTTCCTCTTTACAAGGAGTGTAAGTGGAGAGCAACAATATTCCAAATCCAGATCTTTTGATCCTTGGAATGTGTTCAATGCCCTTTTGAGATATATCTTAAGGGCTTCAGTAAATCAAATTCTTGAGGACAGCCTGTGAAAAATCAAAATGAATGTGTGTCTGAGGGTGTATTTTTGTGCATATATGTACCTGTGCCCTCTTCTCCTTGAACAAAAACCTGGAGACATTTCTAAAACTTAAGAGTTTTTTGAAGCAAGATGAAAAGAAAAAAACAAAGGCAATAGAATCTATCAGTAGGGATTATGTTTGTAAAGTCATATAGACTTAAAATTCAAGGTTATAAACAATTTTTTAGAAATAGAAATCACTACTCTTTATAAGATACTTGTTTATATCACACAGTACCTTGCTGCACAGAGAACTGTATGCACATTAAGCTTGGAGAATATGTATATTTTTTGGTAAATTGGTCTTCAGAGGATACAAAGCATTTGTTTTATGAAGTAAACATTGCTAACTAAAACCATTTAAAGGAATGAATCTATAAAAGATTTTTAGTACGAATGTAAAAAATGTCTAATTCTTTCCAAACCAAGGATGTGGGGAGTGGAGTTGGGGAGAAGAACTTGTAGCCTTAGTTCTGAATGAGATTTATGTAAAAAAAACCCCTTTAATAATACATTTGTAAAACATTAATGAAATAACAGCATAAATCTTGAAACACAGTTCCAGATATGAACTAACATTAATTTCTAAAGACTTTTCCACTCATTCTAATTTGCGTGTGGTCATGTATCATGCACCATGCCACCCCTGTCAGATAAATCAATACCTCAGGGAGATGACAGCTATGTAAGCACAGAGTAATGAGTCAGTATATCTTTGACATCAGCAATTCCTTGCTCTTTCTCATGGTTCCAGAGGTAATGTTTTAATAGGATTAACAGTTATGAAACATCTCCAAATACTTTGCACTGAAAGTCATTATGATTTCTTTTCAGGAACTTACAGGCGGCTCTTGGTTCAGGCATTCAGACATAGCTCTCCATGCCTGTGCTTGTAGCTCTGCACAACTCAGTCATGGCCCAGGCCAGAATGTGCCATTATTTTTTTCCTGCTGTCTTTTTGAGCCTCGTGGATGTTTGCTTTCATCTCCTTTCTGCTCCCTAAAATTTAACAGCTATGAAAAAGGCAGAATGGTTTGACTTTGTTTCAACACAACAGCTCAGGTTTCTTAAGATACTTATGTGGCTAGAAGCAAGCTATATATAAGCTATATATTTTATGTTCGCTATTTTGTAAACCTTTCAGGAAACAAATACTCTCTTCTGGTGATGCTTTTAATGTATTACTCTTTTAGGGTAGAAGTGTATTGAAAAATATCATATTCAGTATTTTTTCTAAGCAAAAATATCTGAAAGCATGTAAAGAAAAGCATAAGCTTTCAGATATTTATTTATTGCAACAAAAATCACTTTTAATAGGTTTAATAATCAGTATTTAATGAAAAATATCATAGCACTGGAAAAGATTTTTTTTCAGAGCTGTGATGTATTATTCATTCTATAGGATGATTATCAGCATCCAAACCATGCCTCCAGTCTCTTCTTTTATACATGATTTTTCTTTACTATCACACACCATTTCAGGACCTGAGTTTCAGCATCAAACACCTATTGGTGGAACACATCCCAGAGAACATCATCTCCCTCCCTTCTCATCTCCTAAATATTCACTCTTTAGCTTCTGCTGCAAATTGATTTCTCTCATGTCTGTATGATCCATGGACCATGCCAAATTCTTCTGAGGCTTTAAAGTTGGATTTAAGGGCATAGAATTAAAGTCAAGTGCAGGCTAAGAAAAATGAATATAAAAACTGGAAATTTTAAATGACTGATGAGCTAGTGTCAAATGATTTTGTCTTTTCAAACATAATGTTCACTTTAAAATCTCTATCATGTATAAACATACTCTTTCCTTTTTTTGTGACATGATCATTTATAAATAGTAGAGGGTACTGATAGAAAAACAACCAAGCATTTACTTTCTCATAATCAATTTGATCTCTATGAATCTCAAAAGAAATTACATTCTTGCTTCTGTTCTTTAAAAAAAGAAATCTTTTTGACTTGAAAATGTTGTTATGGAAGCAGAAATGAGCTAATGAGAAATGTGAAATTATATACCCTCAACCCATAAGCCATCTTGGATAACAGACAGAAAGGTGTATTATGATTAAAGCAGGAAAGAGCACTCAAGGGACCCTGTTTCCCACTCAGCACATAAAACTGATTCTGAAATCAAAGAATTCTGTCAAATGTGTTATGATGTAGTAAGAATCTTGTTCCTTTTTGCTTTTAAATCTATTCAGTGGAAATAATGCAAAATTGTCACCACTAGGCTATTAATGGAGAAAAGTTGTGTCAAATATCACCAGAAAATAAATGGGGGAATATTTGCCTTCTGAAATTGGCATTTAAATAGGTATCATTATGTCATGCATTTCTAGTATCTATTTATGGATTGTCACAGAATAAAAGACCAACAAAACTTTGAAATTTATTTTTAAGTCATACATTGAAATAATGTGTTCAGTGCTGTGGGTGTTTTTTGACATGGTTCCTTTGTCCTTCATCAGAAGACTTTAAAATGCATTATTTTAAGTGAATAAAATACGCAGTACCTGTAGGAGTGCTCAACATTTATTCAAAATCAAGTTCAGTAAGAAATGAGAGTGAAATAAATTAAGAAAAGTCTGTGCCTGGTCTTCAGCTCCAGAAAAGTCAGTGAACTTGGATTATCTTGTTAAAAATGTATGAAAAATATCTAATATCATTTTTATAGTGCGACGATGTCAGAATTTAAAGATTAAGAATGTTTTGACTTCCAGAGCAAAAAGTCTAAGAATGCAGTCTATCTTGGAACACAACATGCAGTTTATCACAAACAATTTTGCAGCTTTAGGAGCATCCTCTATTCCAAATTTATACTAATATATTACCCAAAAGTACATTGCAATTGGAAACACTGTAAAAGAAGAAATCTCTAGTAATATGAAAGAACAGGAAAATATGTATTTCAGAGCAATTAAAGTACCCTGTAGTATCATCTGACCTATTTTTCTACTTTCTATATGATGCATTTTACTGCATGATGATTACAAGTGGAGAAAAAAAAATTGGCACAATCTCAAATGCCTGCATTTGAAACTGAAGTCAAGAATGTAGATTAACACTGGAAACGTGTTCCTATTTTCATAATGTTTTTAACTAGAGTTTTCAATCAAAATGTTACAAAATTGTAGGGAATTTAGAGTACAGTTATAAATCTCAAATGTGAAATGTCAACCTCCCTTTAAATGACAAGTTCCTAACCCATCTCCTCCCCTTTCACAAGCTTTTCACAACCTTTTTCACCTTCATGTCTGTGACTAATTAATACTGTCATCTTTCTACCACCTTCCACAAGATTCAGTCAATGTCAGCAACTAACCTTATGCTCTGTTGCTGCTTATAGATTAATTTACTTAGCCATCTGTCTGTTTTCTCTACTCTAAGCATTTCCACATTGTGTGATGTTTTAATAAGCACAACCAATTCAATCTAAAATATTGTTTTAAACTAGGAAAGATGCAATGATTTGTCTGGAAATTGTAGCTGGTTTCATGCAATAATCAATGGCATGATGATATCCCACTCCAGATAGAAAGATCTAATCAGTTTTTTATTTTTCTTATTTATACTTCTATTCTCATTTTCTTTATTATTTCTATATTTTTTCAGCCATATCCATTCTTCTTCTGTTTCCACACAGCCTGACATACTAAAGGAGAATTCTATTTATAGGATATTAAGGAATACTCTGGTTGTCCTATAAAAAACCAAAAATGCACAGTGTAATTTAGGTATGGACAGCTAGAAAAAGAACAAGTATTGTCAGTCTCTGCTGGACAATACTGTGTAGTACAGTCATTTAAACAAAGCTTTGTCAGATAAAGTTCCCAGCTATCTGATTCGAATGAGCCTGAATTCCAGACAGACACCATGCAGAAGCTGATGATGGATGTATGTCATATGTACCGTGAATAGTAATAACCACTCCCAGGAAGGAACATGTCTAGAGGAAAACAAACAAAAGAATCAAACCAAAACAAATTAAAAAAAAAAATAAATAAAGCCTCCCCAAACAAACCACCAGAAAATTTCCAAATTCATGACACAACTGGATTTCAGAGGCATGCAGTTATATGAAACTTCCTGTGAAACCAGGAAATTTATTCTACATTGTCTTACTCCCATTTTTCAATTGCAGCTCAGTCTCTTTCCTGTTGTGCTATACATCTTGTGAGACTAACAAGATGTGTTGCAAGTAAAGAAATAAAAAATCTGGTCTGAAATGAATTCCTCAAAAGTAAGTCCGTCACTGTTCATGTCCAAAAGTGAATGCCTTTGAGACATTCTCTAGATGAACTTGGTTAATCTGAAAATAGATTTTAGAAATGCAATAGAAGGAAACAAATGTCTACAATCACATTGATTTCTGCTAAATGAGAGAAACCCAGACTGCACACAGGATCAGATGCTACCATTCCTATCCTATTGTTAGATAAAGCCTGTGCTGGATAATGAGAGAGGAAGGATTAAAGGGCAATACTAGAAGAGAGGAGAACATTATCAAGGAGATACATCATTAACTCACTTGGAAAAGAGAGAAAAACTGATTTTGATTTTGTATAACAGAGATGAATCAGAGAAAGAATTGTATTGGAATATAAAAACAGATGTTCTGTGGAATTCAAGATTTCTAGCTTTGAGAGGTATAAAAGCTTCATTTCTTAGTTTTGTCTTTTGGAAGTATTTCATAAGTGGTCCCTTGGGAATCAGGACTGGAGAAGTCAGAGGAAGGAAGAGTTGTTCTGCAGGAAGTGTGTCCCCCACGGTGGTTGGACATTCCTGTCCTTTACTGACTGCCTGCATGGTTCACTTTGGTGCACAGAGTTATTTCACTTGTATCAGTGGAAAGCGATTAAGCCTATGAAACTGCTAATATTTTATAGGAAACAAGTTGTTTCTAGGAACTTCTAGTTTCAAGGTCTTTCTTCTGCCATCTTATTGTACTGATAGAATAATACAATTGTGGAAGAAAACACTGATCTTTTAAAATGTGATAAATGAAATACTAGCTTTTTGTTTTAGGGTTTTTTTCCCTGTTACTTAATTAGAATTGAACCATGACATTATAAATAGAAGGGAACATTTTTGTGATGCTATGGCATCTTTTTCCTGTGTCTTCATTTCAAATACAAAATGTTACAAATTCTGAAGACTAAGGGAAAGATAAGATTGACTCTTCTGAAGTTCATCCATTCCCCAGCTTCAAGCCAAGTCTGGAATGCCCTCTCAGTAATTCCTGCTCATTAATAGAATCCAGTCTTTCACTCAGCAAAACCTACTTAAGACAGCTCAATGAGTTTCCTTTTTAAAGTTTCAAGTGGAGTATGACAGTGGGAGCATTAGAACTGAGAAAGAGTTGAATTCTGAATCCATCTTTCCCTTTGCCTGTATTTTTTCATTTCAATCTTTGTTGCAAATTCAATGGATGCAAATGAAATTCATCACTGTAGGGAAAAAAAAGGCATTTTTTTCTGCAAGCCTTTTAAAATGATTTAATGCTACAAATTTCATCCTTTTTTCTTCATTTCCAGGCAACTGTGTTTTTTGGTAACATTTAAGTTGTCCAGTCTGACCTCCCTTAAAATAGTTTCTGTGGCAGAAATCTACATTCCTCAAATAAAATGTCTTGACCCTCTCATAAATACATTTCATCATGAAAGTGCAATTACGGGAGAACAAAGCCTAAATTAAATGCAGTTTTGTTATTCTTGGTGCCCTTTATTAGGATCTTAGTTTGATTTTAATAACATTCAGTAGCTGATTTATTACCAAGGTTTTCTGTTTGCCACTTACCTCCTTTTTAAAGTACCTCCTTCGGAGCTTGTATATCATATTTTTTTAAAAAAATCAGATATTACATATACATACATATCAGCTATTGCCTAAGTTTTACTTACTTCACCTTCCCAGCTTCTGTGTCTGCAACAAGTACCCATCAGTCCTTTCCTGAAGGACTTTGATGAGACTGCATAGTCATGATTTGTGTGAATTCATCCAGCCCATATCCTCTGTCTCAAGTTCAAGCAAACAGAAAGTTTGCTTTCTGATTCCACAGAGATGTGTGGTAAGGAAAGTGGATTCTACAATCACATCAAATTCTATTATGCTTTAAGTTTTCCTTTAAAATATACTTATCAAAAATATATAACTAATTCAGTTTGAAAATCCAAATCCTTCTTGACTATAATATTTAATTTCTTTCACTGGTATCTGCTATATTTTTTGCTGTTTTAGAATTAAAAATATGTAAGTATTTCCCCACCCTAAGAATGGCAATGAAATAAAAATAGCAGATCTAACTAGAGACAAAACTGCATAATTAAGGTGTTGAATGGGTTTATGGTATTATAGACTACTTCAGTTCTCCTGGACATTTAAATGGAAAATTAATTGTGATTAATTTAAAGTCTTAAAAATAGCTGAAAATGTACTTGGATTTATTTTCC
>VWYP01002378.1:0-31981 GCA_013400435.1 Pycnonotus jocosus | reverse complement strand
CCCCAAAAAAAGCAAACCAAATTAGCCAATCATCAACTATGATGAAAAAATTGTTATCCATAAACATAAAACATCCTTAAAACATCACTCTTAGCCGTCTGGGTTTGTGCAGCATGCTAATAATTGGTGTTTCCTGGAAAAACACTAAGGCTGCCTCGATTTTACAAATTTCTTTAAGTCCTACTTGTGTTTTCAATTGCCATTTTAAGTGATGGGGGAAATTATTGAAAGAGTAGAAAATAACCTTCTGTACTTAACCATTGAAGATACTTTGAAGAATCCAGCATTCCTACCATTTACACCTTTCTTCCAAACAACCATGTCTTCTCATACAGATAATAAACACAAAAGCATTGAATATAAAGTGAATTCTCAGGCAGGACAACCTACATATTTTTCATATTCATGACACACCTGAAAATTTAGCACTTGTCTAGGTGTTCTGCTAAAAGAAGTCTATTTATAAATTTTCTTTGTTGTGCTGCTACATTTACTTAGATTGAAGAACTGAGGATTGTGTGTGTGTGTTTTTATTCTAGGTCTCTCTTCATAAAGACATTCAGTACTTTCCAGAAACTGGGAAAGGTCTATTATAAAAAAATATAATTCTTTTGTATACCCACTGATTCTTTCATCAAGACCTATATTTAAGATATATATATACCAGGACAGTCCCAGAGGTCAAATACAGATAAAGAATAACAGAATAGAAATATAAAGTAGCAGAATGAAAGTCCTTTGCGGACTGCTGATCTTGGTGAAAAACTAACAAAAATCAGGTTAGAACAATATGTCAGGCATTAGCCAAGAAGAATCTCCCTGTTAATTAGGAAATAAGCTGTCTTAATTAGTCATCCTGCAAAACACTGATTGTGGACTCAGCTTTCAGTTTTTAGTATCACTTGAAGATTACCTTATTAATATATAAATGGGTAATTTACTATATATTTGAGAAACTGTAATTAAAAAATGACAGCTTGGTTGTTATTAGTAATATTAGCAAATATATATTCTATAATTAGCATAAAATATACCTTTTTATGATTAAAGAATATGTGACTATCATGTACTTGATAATCAATTCTATAACAGATACTGCTGAATTTTGATTTCATTTTTATCATATTAAAATTAGTAAGCTGTATTTTTGAGGTCATCACTATTTGGATGCATGCCAAGCCAAAAGGAAAAAGATCACATAAATAATTTCTTTTGCTTTTTATGCAAATAATAAAATGGTCATCAGACACTAGTAGGTGAATACATTTTATAGATGAGAGAAAGTACTTAGTGACCTCTGCTAAGAATAAACCTGTGCTCTGTGATTATTTCTTTCAGTATTGCTCAGCTTAGGAAGTTTGCTTGAAGCCTGAAAGTTATCTTTCTTATATATGGTTCAATGCAGTCTTTTTTATTTTTTAAATAGAAGAGGTGCATTTTCTATTTTGTGATAGGAACTGAATACATAAGCATTCATGATTTCCTATTTTAAACAAACGCTATAAAATGAAAACACCTTCTGCTGTAACATAAAGAAAAAAAATCCATACTTCGATTTTTCCTCTAACTCAATGTGTGTTAGCAGAAATGTAATTCCACCACTTGCTACTTCGGTTTACAGTGAGTAGAGAAAGACAATGATTTCCTCAAATGGTTGTTTAGAGGCCTAATTAGGTGCTCTTTCTATCATTCTGAGATCCTCTGAGGAAAGCAATTAGAGTAGGCAAATGAAAAGTATTACTATCTAATTAATTCGTTATTGAAAAATGACGTGATTATCTGACATATTCTGAATATAATTGCACCCATTACTATTTTTAAGGCTTTCTTTCAACTTGCATGGAATTTCACACCTGAGAAAGAAAAATGTTCTCCTAATTGAATCATCAGTTCTATGAATAATTCATCAGAATTACTTTGTGCACAATGCATTTTACTAGGCTTCATTTTTCCTGTGTGCGCTTTCATGGGATAGAGGGGCAGCCTTGTGTCTGAGCTGGAGACACATGGATCTGTCTGATGGGTGCAGCACCTGGTGAGGTAGGAATTGGCTGGATGATCACACTCCAGTTTGGACTCAATGTCCAAGCAGACATAAGTGATGAGTGGCATTCCTCATGGGTCAGTACTGGCACTGTGACAGTATCTTTGCTGGTGACACGGAACAGTGGAACAGTGAGTTCTGAGGGAATTGGCATCTCAGTGTCTTCTGCTAATCACAGAAACCTATTCCTTTCCTTATTGCAAATGACTTTCTACTTTCATTACATTTTTTTTTTGTTTATTTCCTTTTGTTTGTTGAACTCTGAAGTTCTGCCAGTACTAGAAGATTGGGCAGACAGTTTTTTATATTAAACAAATGTCTTTTTCTGTGGAAGAAACTATGATAACCTCCTATATTTAAAGGGGTATTTTCTGTGATCTACTATATGACTTTTTATTTTGCAAAGTTCTTGTGAAAATCATCCTGAAGCAAGACTTGAAGAGCACTTTGCATGACTGCATCTCAGGTGTGATGGACATGCTCAGGCAATAGCTTGTTTAGAAGTTCACAGCTCCTCTGCCCCCAGCCAATATTATGGGTACAGGTCAAAAAGTTATTCCTAAAATACCAGAAAGAAGTATGTTTTTTTCCCTCCATCATAGGTCACTATGGAAAGGCAGGAAATGCTGTCACTATGCAGATGCTTTGCCATTTCTGTCCCCTGATGGCACATAGGTTAATAACAGCATTGAGACATGCTGAAAGGCAGGTCTGTGAGTTAAGTAACAGGAGCAAAATCTGGTGCCTGCATAACCTCCTTCAGTGCCTGTGAACTGTTATGAATATAGACTGAGCTTTTTAAAAATATCAGTAAGTCTCACATCATTATACAACACGCGAGGTTTAGTGAGGATATTTTACATGGTTCTAGTCTAAAGCACTGTTAGAGTTGATGGTGGTGCTAACAGGAAGCAGGGTGGGGTCAGGCAGAATTGTACCTGTCTCTTAAATAACAATGTAAAATGTATCATCTATTTAACCATGTGTCTGTGTCATTTCAAAGTATGTGTACAGAAATATTGGAGAATCACAAATTTAAAGGCAAATTATTAGGAGCAGATGAAACAACTGCCTTTAGATATGAAGTGCTTTTAGAAATATTAATACTGCTGTATTTTCTTTTATTAATATCACCTATGAGAATAAAAAGGCAGAAGAATTGGTGGGAACTAATGCAGTCTCCTTCCTACTAAATTTCTGGTAGCACTCCTAATTAGTACAACAGCTGATTAGGAGCAGGTCTTAGCTATAGCTCATCTTTGAACGAAGTCTGCATGTTCCTAAATATCATTGCTATTAAATGCCACAGAGGAATTATCTGGCTAACAAAATATTATATGTGAGATTTCCCAGAAGAGAAAGATTCACCTTGCTAGAAAAAACAGTAACAAAAATCACTACCTATTGCTCTGAACTTTAATTTTGTTTAATTTTATTAGCACTTTCCCTATTATAGAAAAAATAAATTATATAAAACTGAGTGTTCACATGATGATTTTGTACTTCTATGAGAATCTTCGTGAAGAATAAGGTTAAGTCTCAAATGCCAACTTCTACTGATGTTTCATTAATACCATTTTTACTTAAGGTCTGGAGTAGAGCCCTGACCAAACTTATATTCATCAATTTCATGCAAGATTCAGTCTGAACAAGGCCAGCCTAATTTTTTTTTTTTTAATAGCAAATAAAAGATGAAGAAATTCAGGTTCAAGTCCATAATTCTGGCTATTACTGAAACTTGAGTACCATTATTGACTGTTATATTAATTGTGGAATTTGTTATGGCTCACTGTAAAATTTATGAGGTACACAATCTAAAATGAAAGCAAGTCTACTGGAAATATGATGACTAATACAACACATCCAGATTTTTATCAGGTTACAGGCTAGGCTAATGAGGATTTGTTGCCCTTGAAGAACAGAAAGAGTTCTGTGCCTTTTCTGATAAAACACATCACTTCTTTAATATCTCAGGAAGTTACTTTGGCCTACAGCTTTTCCTCATGTTGTCCAGAAAGGATTACAGAGTACTATAATAATGTATAATAGTGAAGATAGAAATATTCTGGTATAATAGTGAAGATAGAAATAATAGTGAATATAGAAATATAATATATATAATAGTGAAGATAGTATAATAATGAAGATAGAAATATTCTACTAGAGCAGTCAAATTATTATGTTGTTAAGCAACCTTCTACCAATGTAATCAATCTATATTGTGGAAATATCTTTGAAGGCATATGCCTTAAAAGAACCTGTGAGAGGGCTAGATGGAACTAAAAAGGAGATGTTAAACATCAGCTAAAGGTATATTACTGCTCTATAGTATCTAAATACAAATATTTCAGTGTAAATAAGAAATTAACTTTAGTGATTCACATATGCTTCATAACTTTTTAGCTCATTATAGAATGTCACACTGATCTACCGCCTCTGATATTATTTCCAGTTTTACTACTTCCTTTACATTAAGGCTATAGCATTACTTCAAATTACTTTCCTAACCACATTTGGTATCTCATAAATTCAGAAGACAGTTAAAATAGAGAAGTTTTACAAAGCATAAGCTCAAGTGTCTTTGGTAATGAAATTATTTCTCTCTAAGTTCTCGCCTATAGAGCAGTTTGAGGAAAATGTGGCAAAAAAAATTTCTTCAAAAAACCAAGGAGCAGCACAGCAATCCTACCAGCTCCAACCACAGAAATATTTTACTGAATCATACTTCTCTGTGTGTGTGTGTGTATGTGTGTTGTTTTTCCTTTATTGTTGTTGTTGTTGGTTTTGGTTTTGTTTTTGCAATAATTTCTGTTAGAAAATTTAAATTGATTCAACTTATATATATATGTATCAGGGAAATGATCCATTGAGCTGTGGAAATCTGGGTACAAGGAATGAAGTTTTGGGTGTTTGTCCTACTTTCTCCCACATTAATCAGTGAGCCCCTGGGCTACATTTGGGCCATGGGCTATGAGTTGGATTAACTTCCTGTGACTTCTCAGCCACGTTCACCACCCCTGTTCTTCACTGAACGTGCCTGAAAGGAATTCTCTTCTGTTGATGTTCACAACTTTGAAATACAGTTTGCCACACACACCATTTTTAAAGCACTGAAGAACATTCTACTCACAGTACTTGAAATTCTGCACGAAGTAATCCTCTAACATAAACTAAGAACTGATATAGTTACTTTGGTGTGCAATTGTTTGAATCTGTCATATTTTTTTTAACCTGCATAAATACAATATTATTTCCAAAGCAAACTTGCTATAGTTAATATCAAATGTATAATATGAATAGCAGGTCACAGAAGTTCAAATTTTTTCTGCAATGTTTAAAACATCTCTTCATAAATGTGCAGGATGCAAAAGAATAGGTTTTGTTTCTGACTGGCATATGCAATGTGAATATATTAAAGTTCATTAGTTTGCAAATCTGAATTTTGATACTAATTTCAGCTCAGAATTAATTTGTCTTAGCTAGAGAATTGACAGCATTTTGATAAAATAGAATTAATGTAAAAAGAGCAAAACATAGCAAACACACTGATTGACATTTGGAGCAAAATACAGAAAATGAAGCTGCTAATTGCAATCTGACTGACAGATATTTCATACTTCTATACTGAGCATTATATTAATTTAAACTAATAATGCTATGTTGCTGAACCCAGTAGTACAAATTACTAAATTAAAATGATTCCGTTTAAAATTGTAATAATTATAGTTTAACAAAAAAAAAGTTACTGCAAGTTTCATTTCAGCAGATCCCCAAAAAACTTACTAAAATTATATAAGTAATACTCAAGTATTTGCACTTCAAGCAAGAATTACTCTCTGCCATGAGGCATCTATAATGTAAACCATGATAGGATACACTAAATTATTTTGTTTTTTAAAAAAGCAATAAATGAATCTTGAAAATATCAGGTAATACATAAGTATGGAATAAATATTTATTTTGGAAAATCTACTGTAAACCCATGGAAATACACTCCCTTAATTAGGATTGGACATGATCTGTGGAACAAGCAGGGTTTAAAGCTGAGCTGTGAGCAAATTTCAGTGTTACAGTGAACATTTTGAAGAGTAAAAATTCATCATGCTTCCTGTAAAACTACCTAGGACAAAATAATTTACAAGTATTTGTCAAAGTATGTACAGCTAACAATTAACTGAACAGAGGAGCAGCTATTGATCTTCTGCCCTTTTTTTTAGTGAAGGATAGAAATTGAGTCTACAGTAACAGCTATTCAGCTCTGAAACCATATCAAATGACAATACTTGATTTGAACTCTAAAAATAACACTCAAAGATTAATTTGTTTAAAACTTGGGAAATAGTACTGGTATAGAAAATTAATATGGAATTATTAACTTTAAAGATATAGCTGAATGTCCCTGAATTTGATTGTCTTTGATCATAAATTATTAATCTGAAGTGATGGCACATGAATCTGCAAGACGGGAATTTAACCCCTACATGACAGTTCTTGTTCAAGAGAATTCAAAATAGAGAATTTCAATTATATGAGTAGCAAACAATGATCAGCTTCAAAGAACATAACATACCAATAGAAGCTTACATTATTACTTCATACTGTGAATAAGAATTCACAATATGTGAAATTACGAGGTAAAATGTGAAATTAGTGGACAAATGTGAATGTAATGGACAAACACAGAAAGGGAATATTGGAGAGCAACCTGTAATCTCAGGCTGTGCCTTTTCCATTCAGAGCCGATGAAATTTACAGCAAGACCTGTAAATCTAAGGTTAAAGGAAACAAATTGAAATGCTATAGCTGAATATGCTATGGTGGATACCTCCATGAACTATAATATTTCAGATAAAGGTATGGGAAACTTACTACTTTTGATTGAGATGTAGTCAAACACAGTCTGGAACAATACCATAGTGTTCAAATGAATGAAGTAGATATAAAAAAAATCTTTAAGTGAGATATGTGGCAAAATGTACAGAAACTTTGGAGGACAAATGGAAGATGTTTTAGGAGTCACCTCTAGAATGTTACTGAAATGCTATTACATGCAAAATTGCACTGATCATATTGTCTGGAGAATTAAAACAGAAGAACAAACTAAAGTTTCTAAAATAAATTAAATGCTTGTTTTATAGTCAGAGAAAAGCAAATTAATAAAACATAGCCTGGAGTAACAGTTAGCAATTTTCTCATTGAAAGCAGTGGTTACCTGCAGCTCCCAAAACTCCAATTCCACATAAAATCTGAAGGCAAAGTAGGCTTTATTAAAGACAGAACACAAGAATAACCTGAATTTACAACTGCTTAGCTCCAAATATGTTGAATCTCAATTACATTCTTCCAAATTCATAGAAGAAACTCCTCCATTGGAAAGTTTGGATGAAAATTGGAATGTCTTGAACCCTTATAGTTTGTGCCTTGGGAGCTGTGCTGGGGCTAATCAGTGCTTCTTGATATCATGCACATGCTATCATGTTCCTGAGTGCAGTCCACAAAGCACAGGTTTATGAATGCCAGAAGAGTTTTTACATTGATTGGTTGGCAATTCTTGTTATAAGAGTACCAAAAGACTGATAGGTTCAGCAAAAGAACCTATCAGAAAACACAGTTTTCTTTTGAAGACTGAGTTAACATGACATTATCTTAAGGTTTGAAAGCTGTGCATTTCAGATGAAATCTCAGCTCCATTAAAATTGGTGGAGAAAGTTTGCAGTAACTCCAGTGGGACTAAGTAATTTTTTCTTTAAACATTTCCTAATTTATTGGTATTGACCAATAAATAGCAGACATACCTGTTTTCATGCTTCTGTACTTAAACCTGTGCCAAAACCACACAGCTTTGCCCTTTCAACACTCTCGGCTCCCTGAAACCCTTATCAAATAAACAGCAGGTTGTTTTCCACAAGAATGTGACTAAAGATGAAAGAAATCATCTAAAGATATTTTTATGATTCACCTAACAGATGTTTAAAAGCAGAAGAATTTTTTTACTATATATTGCAGAATTGCTCTACACTCTGTATGCACTTATATGTGAAGAACTGTGATGATCACTAGTGAATAATAAGCAATCCTATCCAGCAATCCCAACAGTATGCCTGGATGTGTGTTTCATGGATTAGCTATTTCAGGTTTTATCTGGACTATATTTGCCAACATTTTTCTTAAGAAAAAGGACAAAATTTCCTGTGTTGCTACAGTTACTACTATTTCCTGGATAATATCAGCAGTGAAGATACTGGCTATTACTTTGAGACAAAAGTTAGGTTTCCATCACTTTGTAAGATCAGGTTCTTATTCCTTGTTTTGACATTTTTGAATAAAGCCCTTCAATAAAACAAATTTTCTGTGTTGAAGTACCAGTAGATTTTACCTGTTTACTGTTAGAGGAGATTTTAAAACAGAACAGAGTGAAAGCCCTCTTTGATTTGTAGAGATGATACCTATGACAAAATTGGATAAAACAGTGAAAAGAGTAAGCAGAGGAGAGCAAGAAAACCTTTCTCAAAAGTTTTTTACTATCTGTATCCCACAAAACCTTACACAATGGTGTAATCTAGGGCTCATGGGAGTCTAGACATATCAATAAAATGCATGAATACATCACCTCTTATGATCTCCCGGGAACACACTTGTCATTTGTTAAAAATTGTTTCACTAGAAGAATGAGTCAGTTGTTTTACTGTGCCCAAGAGTCAGTAACAAACTAATGAACCAAAAACCTGAACAAAAAACCCAAACAAAAAGCAAGGACCTCCAAAGCCCCAGATAAGACAAAACCTGCTCCAGAAAGGTGACAGCCAATCATAGAATGGCTTGGCTTGGGCGGGATCTAAATGACCATCTAGTTCCAACCTACAACATGATTGCAAAATTTTAGAAAAATTGCATTTAGTTTCAGCAAAATTTAGTTAAACCAGCTGTAGTCACTTTTGAAAATGTCAGGAAATCTTTGCTAACATTCTGTCTTAGGAAACAGATTGATATCAAGATTTTTAAAAATTGAGGGTGTTCAGTCTCAAATAAAAAGTTAGTTAGCAATGGCATGCTTTCCATGGTTTGAAGTCTGAGGCATTATATTGATATCTCTATCCATACTTAAGCTTCTGATAAATAGAATTTATTTTCAGAGAAAAGCCAACGGTAACAATTCTCATCCACATTAGCCAGATGTAGTTAAACTCAAAAGATCAAGAAATTAAATTATTGTTCTTTTCATTTAAGTGATTAACTTTTAAATAATTACTTGATTTGAGCTATAGAATGTAAATTAATTTATTTTTCCAGGGTCACAGGGCAAATTTGGGTGAGAATTTAAAACAGTTGCCAAGCCTTCCAGTGTTTTGCCCCTGGTCCTAAATACAATCAATACTAAACTGTTTCCCAAGAAGCCTGAAGTTTAATGAACTTTCCCATTCATGGGATATAAAATAAATTAGTTTTTCCTTTTGGATTCCCAGATCAGCCAGAGAACTGCATTTTTAGCATAACTGTAAGAGGTTTTCAAGTTGCTGTACTAATTTTTTTTCCTTTTTAGTTATTTTAGCATTCAAGTTTGTCTTACTGAAGAGCATAGACAAATTAAGTCTACATATGTCTCAGAGGAGGAGCTTGAGAAAAATAGTAAATAGCCTCTTAATTTAATGGCTAAACACCCTGTTTATTATATACACTTGAATTCTCATCTATCATACCAATGTACCCATCAGAAGAAGGGCCACGAGGATGGTGAAGGGTCTGGAGATGAAGCCACATGAGGATTGGCTGAGGTCACTTGTACTGTTTAGCCTGGAGAGGAGGAGATGGAGGGGAGACCTCACCGCAGTTACAACTTTCTCATGAGGGAAGAGGAGGGGCAGGCACTGATCCCTGTGGTGTCAGTCACTCTGTGGTGACAGTGACAGGAGTTAAGAGAGAATCATGAAGCTGAGTCGGGGGAGGTTTAGGCTGCATATCAAGAAAAGGTTCTTCACACAGAGGGTGTTTGGGCACTGGAACAGGCTCCCCAGAGAAGCGGTCACAGCACCAAGCCTGAGTTCACCAAGTGTTTAGACCATGCTCTCAGGCACATGGTAGGATTTTTGGGGTACCCTGTGCATAGCCAGGAGTTGGACTTGATGTTCCTCTTGGGTCCCTTCCAGCCCAGAGTACTCTATGATGATACAGGCATATTAGGTGACTAACCTTATTCCCCCACACTATATATTTTATTAGCACACCAAGTCCTAAAATTTACTTTTTAACACTTCTGGTTGCAAAATTAGAAGATGGGAATGAATACAAGCCCAGGAATAACACCAAAGTAGGTAAACCTCCCCCAACCTTTTATTACCTTCTACCACAACCTCTGTTTGCTTTATCATAAAGTAGAAATTATAAATGGCAGGCAATACTGTTCAGTAAAGAGATGAGGACTGTTTAGCTAAAAACATCTTCTGTTTCTCTATTTCTTATGCTTCAGCTGAGTTGAAATATATTTAGGTTGCAGATCTAAGCAAAGAAAGACAATAAGCTAAACTGGTATTTCTCTTCCCCTTTCCCTGTGACTTTTTTTTTCGTGTTTCATCCACTAGTAAGCCAAGGATAAGGGGAAAAAAGTCACAAATTCAACTTCTTTTTGGAAACACCAAGATATCAGCAACAGACAGAGGAAAAACTCTTTTATTGTTTCTTAGTGCCTAAAACCAAAAGTAGGCTTTAGATTGAAGGAAAAGATGTGCTTGTCAGGTATCTTGATTTGCAGTAAGTTATCAAGTTTCACAGAGCTATTTCTCTATATACTACTTTTCTCATTTTTTAAATAGAGTAACACTAGGGAATTTTCATTTATTGTTTCTTCTGCATGGCTCCCCTGAAAGTTATTCAGAGCTGTGATTGTGCAAAGCTGTCCTCAGGCTGTATCCAGTGTCTTTGCACGAGCTGAGCAAGTGTTTATCCCAACCTGTCCTATTTGTTAGGTTCAGTGCACTATTTAGATGTTTTCTTTGTTGATTGAACATGAAGTATTCAGTATTCAGTCAATAAACTGAACCCTTTATCCCTCTGCAGTCCCATATCTGAGTCCTTCCAAGTTAAGATAATATTTAAATACTGTCCCAATCTGAGCCTAAATTCCCTTTACAATTGTATTATTTTTTCATGGGTTTATTATTTTTCATTTAAAATTTTAAATTATTTTAAATAAATTTTAAAATTTTTTATTATTTTCAAATCACATGCTATCAACCAACATAACCACAATGAGGAATCATCTGAAATTTAAGTGACCTGCAAATGATGCTTTCAAAGCACACTTAAGCAACATTAGCTCAGAGTACAGTGTTCCACAAATGAGGTGTCAAGTACACAGTGCTGATTTTGAAAATGCATGTTTGACAGCTGCCAATATAAAAAGTTGCAATGCAGCCTGCAGGTTTCATAGCTCTCATTTTGGTATCAATCAGAGCCATAAGAGAAAGAGGATAGAGGCACGATTCAAAGTCATTCAGTCACACTCTGTGATTAGTAGACTGAAATACATCTGATTTGTCTCTCTCCTACCGTATAATGAATAGAACTAAACAGGATTTTTCTGATTAAACTGAGCTTTTGTCACAAAACACTAATTTGCCAAACAGAAGCATTTTGCAAAAACAGATTGGTTTTGATGAATTACTGAGTAAATGCAGAAAGGCTGCAAACAATTTTTGTTTTGTTGTTGCCTGATTTTCTGTCTGCTCACCTTTGGGGTTGCCAGAATCCAAGGACATTCTGGAAAAGCAAACATTTCGAGCACATGTCTTTGAAAATAAACATGATTTCGGTACTTGTAAAGATATGGATTAAGAAAAAACAAATCCAAAAAAACATCTTCCTAAATGTAAACAGTATGTGGAACATAAGACAAACCAGCTATATCACACAGGGTGATCATTAGAGTTTTGCATGCAATTAGAATTACTTCCACTGAATTCAGACCAGTCAGGAATGTGCTAGAAGTACCAAATCTGTACATTGTGGTAAGTCCTCTGAGACCTCTCTGGTGAACAACCAAGTTTCCTTTTATGTGACCAGACAGTGTCAAGTTCACATGCAGTGCTCATTTAAGAAACTTGCACATATAAATATTCCAGCTCCTCTTACAAGTGACATTGCTCCAGATAGCCCTGTAGGGTTCTAGGCACACAAGATTATATGTACACAGGACCTGAATATTTCATTCAAGGAACACCTGTTCCAGCACAAGCCAAGACACAACTGCCATAGTGTAAAAATGTTCATTCTTCATTGATAGTATTTGCCATAGGAAACTTTGAGGAAAAACCTAGATACTAATTAATTATTTATTTTGACTTTGCTTCGTGTGGGAGTGCTGTCCGGACTATAGCAAATAATGACAGCAGATAATTGCTACACAGTTATTTGCTTCTAGTAAAATACATGTCACTAGGAAGTACTCAGAGTATAATAATCTTCCAATTCATCATGCATTTGCTGGGAAATACACTTCAAATTTTTCCTGCCTCCTGACCATAAATAGAAAGTTGCTTGCTGAGAGGACACTCTGGTTTGCATCTACCTTGTGGCAGATGAGGCCCCCAGCAATCAGACAGTGGCTTGCCTTGCATAGCAAATCCACAAACACCTTGCATTATCTTCTATCCACAGCGAGAAGTCTGAAAGGAAACATAGAAGCAGGCCCAGCTGCTGTATTGAAAAAAGCTGTAGAAAAGCTCAGTTCTAATTTGATCATTTGCAATCTAAAATTACAGCTCCAAGGATTGAGTACTTTTTTGACAGTGTGGCTTCCGCTGACACAGCTTAGAGATGGTCAAAGTTGAAACTAGATGAGCAAAAATAGAAAATGATCAGTCTGTCCAAACTAGCCAGTTCAAGTGAGAAATAGAGCTAAATACTCCAAAGATGAGAAAGGCAATTTGCTTATGCAAAATATTTCCTTTCACTGCCAGATTTTCTGTTACTATACATTTCTTATTTACCAAATTATGTAAAATGTATCAAACGCTAAATTCACCATTTCCCAAAACATATCATGTAAACTGATATCCTAGTTAACAGAACATTTCCTTTTTATTTTAATTCTTCTTCTCCTACCTATTACTCCCTTTGTTGCACTGAAAATATCCTTATTAAAGTATACATCCTAAAATGTGGTGCATCTATCTACTCAGCATCCTCTACTGCTTGCCTGTCTGTAATTTCACCTGTAATAGTATTTCTTTACACCTCTCACCACTTTTATAGCTTACTTATTAAGTAGTTTAACTTTGCCACAGCAAATCTGAACTTGTATTAATAAAGACATTTTAGAGAGAAACTTGCAACTCAATTTTTTTCACAGAAGTATCAAAGAAAACTATCATCTTCCGTGCATAACTCACAAAAAGGTTTAATGCTAGTTTACACTGCTTCTGATTATTTTTCATAGAATCTCTCCCTTTGAGTGGATGTTGATATTATCTCCCCAAGCTTTTTCTTTTGCTTTATTCTATCAAATAGTAGAGAAAAGTAGAAGCATAAAGCACATTCTCTTACCTGTAGTGAATTTGCTGTGTTGAGTTTGGCCAGAATTAACCAGGAGAAAGATTGCTCTCTGTGTCAGAATCCTGTGGAAAAGTCATTGACTTTCCATTACAAAGTGTAGATGACTTTGTAATAGAAAGCCATATTAAATATGGTCTCATAATGAAAAAGAGATGGGTTATGATTAAATGTGTTATAGTTTACTTAACAGTTTCAAAATGTCAAACAATTGCCAGCTACTGTAGGAACCCAGTGAGTGATTTTCACAAATAATTGGTGGAATTTCATTGCATCCTAACACTAACTGACTGTCGTACCCTAAGGCCACCCATTGAGCCATCAGCAGGGCAGATGAAAAACTGTCTAAAATCCTGGTAAGTAACATGAGTATTCAGGGAGAACCAATTTTAGTTCTTTCAAAGCCCTGAGGCACTTAAGAGTCCGTACTACAAGTAGACATTTAATATTTAACAATCAATTTAAACATTCCTCTAAAAGGATTTTCTTTATGGGTCCCAGGAGCTACTTGCATAAGGGCTACCAGATCTTTCAGGTGAATTGTTTATAGACTTGGAAATGGGGACAGATATAGGTGTGATTACTGTGACCTAACCACCCACAGAGCCTTCACAGGTAGTTTTTTCATCAAAATTTGTTCTGAGGTGTACTTTTAAGGCCAGCATTAGATAGACTAGATAGACTAGGGAAAATATCTTCACTGACAGGGCAGCCAAAACATTGGAACAGGCTGCTCAGGGAAGTGGTTTACCATCCCTGGAGGTATTTAAAAGTTGTGCATCTTTAGTATCTAGGTATCTAGGGACATGGTTTAGTGGTGAAGTTCATAGTGTTAGGCTAATGACTGGACTCAATTATTTCAAGGGTCTTTTTCAACCTAAGTGATTCTAAGGTACTATGATCTGTATTTGACATCACTAATAAATAATGGTGTATCACACTGACAAGAAAGCACATCCACTGCAAAGTTTTTCTGAAACTTTCCAGGTGCAGTTATTCAAATCTGCAAGAACACAAAAGCAGTCTGGAGGGCAAAACATTCCGAGTCCATTTATAACTGCTTCAGGCAGAACACGTATGCCCTTGTGGGTGAAATCCTTGGGACAGAGGTGTTCCAAATAAAGGTAGTAGGTTTCTGGTTACACCTAAATTTCTATTAACATTTTTCATTGAAACCTCAACTGAGGAGATCTCATTCTGGGTTGGGAAAAATACCTGCAACAACAGTATTTCCTTACTATGGCTACTATAGTCAGGTGAGACATGGCAGTTAACACTAAAATGATATTCAACATTTGCTTCTTGCCCAAAGTGCTTTTTACACTGTATTAAGCAACCTGTTCTAACTACCTCTGCAAAGTGGAAGAGTTTTAGAGAGGCCTCTTAAGATTTGGGCTTTTTTGCAGCTTGATTTTGAGGTATTTTTTCTACTTAGTTTTGTTAAAAAAATAGTAAAACTTAATTGCAAATTCCCCTCCACCAACAAATGAAGGAGTAATACTAAAACAACTACTTATATGTGAATATGTATAAGACTACTTTTCTTGACACTCTGTGCTCTTGTAATTTAGACTCATATGAAAGGGCCAGACACTGGCAGATGATAGCATTGCTGTTTGCTATTCCTAACAAATTCTGACGATTATAAAGCAATTATGGATCCTCTCATTATTTTGCTTTTCTGCTTTTTAGGTTTATCACTCATTATTTTTCAAATATCCTGTCCCTCACATTTACCTGCCATGGTAAATATTCCATTTTATTTTCCTGTTAAGTGGAACTTCTGGGGCTGACAATGTTTCACTAGCGAAATGCAGTAATTAAATAAGTTTTCTTTGAACTGTTCTCTTCTATAGCCTTTTTCAGACACTGATTTTTTATTTTATTTCAGTCCATTGATTTGCAAATAATAGGAGCTACTGCTTATGTGTAACTTATTTTACTTCATAATAGCCAAATACCTCCCGGTATTTCTTAGAAGGTCAGGTATGCAACATCAGGCACAGAAACTGATGGATCATACAGGGGGCACCTCATTAGGGTAGCAAATGTTCCCATAAGCATTGAAAAATAATTACTGCGTTTTGGTAAGATTGTTACAGAGAATCACAATAGTAGGTTAAAACTGTAGATTTGTTTCAGCCAACTCTGACTCAAGAGGAAATTTTGGGAGCTTTTTGTGTGTACTGATAAAAAAGAAGCTTGTTCAAGTATAAGGAATCCACAGCTGATGGTATACTGGATTAACTCTTTTCTTAATGTAACAGCTTCTATTCCAGCCTATATTTGAACATGAAATATCCAGAGTTAAAGCTGAAAACCTGGTGCTCTAGATAAAAATTATCATGAGATCCTAGCCCTGTGTATGAAGCAAATAAGGGAAGGCATGATGAATTCTCAACAGAGGATACATACACACGGAGGTTCTCTAACTATGAGGCAGATTAGTGCAATTTTCCAGACGACTGAAATGGAATATTACACTTAATATCTGCATGAAGCAGCATATGTAATAATGATATTAGACACTGTTGAGTTAATTGTTAACAGTTGCGAAAAGGCTTCTATTTTATTGAAACTTATATTGGATAGTGATAGCAATAAACATTCAGGTTCCACCACATTGATTATCAAATGGTAAATGGTCAGGGAAACATAAATCACTGATTTACTTGTTATAACAGCTATTATTTATTTTATTTATAGGGTTCCAAATAATATTATGTGGAATTTTTGGGAGGTTGGGGAGGGGGTGGGTCTCCTTAAATGCTGGAGTTCATACAGTTCTTTGGGTGCAAATCTGAGGCATAAGTGTCAAAATCATGGAGCTAAGAAGTGATTAAAAAGGCCAAATGACAATGCACAAAAAAAACACAAAAGGGCGTAACTTAGAAAACTTCAGGAGGTCCAAATACCTATCTAAGGTCACCTTCAAATATTTCCAAAAGTTACTTAGTTCTAAAAATCACATTCTTATTTCCTAAGTTGATTTGGTATGAAATATTAGTGCTTTAGTATCACTAGAAATGACTGAGAATGTTTATAATAAAAATAAAAAACCCATTTGAATTGTGTCAAGAAGGAGCATCACTCAGAGACTCCAGGTAAATAAAACACACATCAGGACATTGTGTGTCTTTAAAAGAGCCTGTCTTATCTCGCATACACTTCATGACCCACAAAATGAGCAATACTACCTCTAATCTTTCTGAATGGAAGGTTGACCTTGAAGTAGGACTTGAAATCAGCAATACTTTTTCTTGTAAGTATAAAAGACAGTGGGAAGTCATGTTCAGAGAAACTGGAATACATCCAAAAAAACCCAGCACTTCTGCAAGAAACTGTCACAGAACTGCTGTTTTTTACAAAGGAAGGCTGGAAATCTTTAGATTTAAACAAAGTAATATGGTTGTCACAGACTGTTATAAAGTTGTAAGTGCTTTCAACTTTTCAGAGATTGGAAGAATATGTAAGGACAGCTAAGTGTCTCCAGGAAGGTAAAAGTAGGTATCAAAGAATTCATTATAAATACAAAAAGAAAGGATGAAACCGACACCAGCGGTTTTCTTGTAGACAAGGACTATCTATAATAACATAGTCTACATCAGTTTTTCAGGAAAGAGTATAGATGTTATCCCAACAATGTGTCCACTGCACTTGATCTAAGTTGCTGAATAGATTTTGCCAAAGAGAGTTTGGACACACAATGCATCACTCATGAATAACATGATTTTTGTATATTCAAAAGTTATTTTACAGGAAATCAAAAATGGGACATTTAATCTGTTTTTAAAATTTGTTTTTAATGTTTTAATTTGCTGTATATTTCAGGGAAGTCTATTATACATAGAATTAAACCCAAAACCCCTTTACCTTGCAGAATTTTTTGAGCAACAGATGAAAGCTTTAACTTTCATTAGTTGCTTCTTTCTCAAGTTGCTTCATGGTTTGCCATTGAAAATTTTTAGAAGAGTGCTCTGTTGCTAAACCGTTAGAAATAGTAAAAATGACAATAAATAAGCATTTAAAGATACACAGTCCTTCTGACAACTTCAAATATTTGACCTTTCTGTAATACACAGCAAATGTTGTACTCAAAATATCAGAGTCTGTACCTCAGATAAACTACTGTTAGCAATAAAATATTTCATCAAATTGCTCTTAAAACTTGAAGACTGTTTATGACTACAATATTTTTCAAAATGTGACATTGTCATGAACAGGTAGAAAGTGCTTGTAAGTCTTACATCACAAAATAACATACATTGATGTACTTATCAGTACATGCTAAAATGCTTTATAATTGCTCATGTGAGCAAATTTTTTCCCAAGTTCACATTCATATATTTTTATGAACAGAACAATAATGTTGATACTGTTTCTGTAAGCATATGGGTGGAAAGTAAAATTTTAGATCTATAAAACTTCTAAACATGTAGCAAATAAGCTGTGTAGGGTAAACCATGGTTATCAGCAGTTCAATACTCTGTGGAGTCATTGCAATCTGTGAAAAGCTTATCTCATTTGCCAGATCTTCTGTGATGTGCATTAGAAAAAAAGGCATATCTCCACTGTGCTTCTGCTCTACAGCACTATCTCCTCTGTTTTCGCATATATGTGCAAAATGTGTTTCATATTTTCATATTGCACTTTGATTGGGCTCTTGGCTTTGAGTTGTTATTGCTGTGAATTATGTGTATCTGTCATAGACTGATACTTTAAAAGGTTTTTGTAGAGGATTTTACTCAGTCCTCAGAACACCTAAACACCTGTGGAGGTCTCCTTGTGTACAGCTGCATAAGAAATAAGTATGTTCTAAAATTTGAACCAAACTTCTGTAAGGCAGTATTTCAAGCAATCATTTGGATCCATACACCAAAACAACACACAAATGATAAATGCATTAATTTATAAACACTCAGTGCTCCTATATAAGATGAATTGTTACTCCCTCCACAACTCTAATGAATTACATTTATTATGTGTTTTCAGTTTAAGAAATGTCTTTTCTTTTTGTCACACTAGGCCTTTGAAGGCTGTGACTAAGCCATAGCAAAGCACAAATTTGTTTTTTCTAGTTTTGCTCATTATAACTCCCCTGAAACTGCTGATCCCAGAAAAAAATTCATTGATTCATTGTACCATGGAAGGAAAGCACAATATAAGAATACATTTTCAAATGAACAAATTGATGTCTGAATGTGATGAAGTAGTTTAATACAACATTCTACCATTTTAAGCAGTATTAGTGAGAACCAAAAGAGGTGCACAAAATACATCCAGAAAGGCTATACCACAGGTGCCAAATTCCTCCACAGCTTTTAACAACATGCTGCAAAAACATCTCAAACATGATACGGGGTAAACTGTGGAATGATGGAAAATATCAGTGTTATAAATCTGGGATTATTTTCTAGATTTTTTTTTTTTTTTAATAATAGAAAAAGTGTTTCAAACCAACTCAGAGTGCTCAATCATGTGCTACAGAAAATGAAATTATTATAAGATGAGCATCAATACAAGTGGTTGCAGTATAAAAGGAATGTTGAAAGAGCTGTCTGACATGGTCTCAAAAATTTCAAGTGGTAATTCTCTTGTGCTATTTGTATCCAGATAGCCACATGAATTTGCTGGGATATTAAGATATTACTCAGCTGTACTGTTTTTTCTCTAAGAATGGTGGTTCAAGTAACAGTTTGAAATGCTATGTGAATAGGTAGAAAGATGTAATCATTCTGATCCATAAAAGAAGCCGAATAACTAGAGATTCCCAAAGGGATTTGCAATACTGTCTTCTCTGTAGCGATTTTCTCCCTCTGTCTCCTTCCTTCCTTTAGTCCTTTGATGATTTACACATTAGCAAAAATTCTCAGAAAAAAAAAAATCATTTGAGGAACAGGTTTAGCAGCAACCTCTGTCCTCCACTCAGGCAGGGGAAAGGAAATCAAGTTAGAGTGACAGGTTTTGGCCATGGTATTAAAATTGAACTTCACCTTGAAAGATCTCCAGGATTTTCATAATCCTATACACTAAGACACTTTTTCTCATCTCTGCGTGTCTACTAAAATAAACATGGTTTTACATTCTTGGTGGAAAAGTGAGCACACAACAAGAGAGCATGGGGAGAGTTCCTGGAGGCTCCCTGAGTGACAACAGCACAGCCCAGCAAAGGCAGCAGGTGACAGCAGCAGGCACCTCTCCCCTGAGAGCTGCAAGGGCACCCTTCACTGCCCTGACACTCTAGAGAGGGGTGCTGCTTACTGGGAGCTCAAATCAGAGACCTCACTGAGAGATGGATTTCCAGACTCCCTTTGCTCTTGCCCACCGCCCTGGTTTCAGGTGGGCTCTCCTGGTACAGTCAGTCTGAGATTCTATGGAAGTGAAATGTGTATTTCAAAAGGAGCATGTGAATGATAAAATGGGCAGGTCTGCAATCTGGAAAGAATTTCTATTTCATATTTATGGAGGCTCCAGTATCAGCTGAGGTCCTTTAAATTACAATTTACTTCTGGCAATAAATTCAGGTATTGAATTTCAAGATGCTTACAGCATCTTAACTACCATAATATTTTAGTACAAATTATATTGGCATACTACAGTACACACTCTCATTAATAATACCCTTGGTGCATGTTGTAGCATAGACGAATTTTAAACAATCTTGCTCTCATAACTTTATTAATATCTCCTTCTTTCTCCTTTTATTGTTCTTGAACACTTTTTAAAGTAGGTTTTAAGTAGTGGTGCCTAGTAGCAATCACTTTCTTTTAAAAATAATTTATTTTTTTGCTTAAGTTCTCCTAAAATAGGATACTCACATGCACTTTGTTAAATAACATAATTATTCCTTCAGAAAAAAAAATTGTTTCCTTTAAAAAAAAAAAATGGGAAAAACCACACACACACACACAAAAAACCCCAAACTAAACCAAAACCCCTCAAAGAACTGGGCTTTGGTTCCCCAGCAGCATATCAAATGACTCTGTGTTTCTCAAAATTTTGAAAATGCAATGACATATTAACATGCAGCCTACACAGAGCTCTAATACTGACTGATTCTCTCACAGGAAGATTGAAAGTTTTCCACAATTAAAGGAGTCCAAAAACAGATAAACAGGAAAATCACGGCTGGGCAACAGCAAATTACATAGACAGATATCATTCTGTCTGTTCAGTAAATACAATACTCACCTAAAGTCCTTAGCACCAAGAAATGTTATGGCTTTTCTCCCCTGATGTCCCTCCCAATTTTTAAGTCAACACATTTTGCCTCTAAAAATCTCCCAGCAGTTCAATGCATCCTTGCTTGATGTGGTGTACTGTTTTTTAATACAGAGGCAACAGTCAGGGCATCAATGTTTAAATATTTACCTTCTGTCTATAACCAGTAGGTATAAGGTTTGAATCATGTGCTGCACTTCAGATGAAAAATCTAACTCCTTAACGAAACTGCAGTTATTATTTAATGAGTTTGTCACTCCACCTGGGGTGTCTCGAATTTGACACAAGCTAGAAGCAAACAAACAATTCCTTCTGCAAGTGCTACTGACATGTTGTCCCATACTTGGTGTAAGTAAATGCAGCAGAAGCAAAAAGTGAGGGACTTGTTGTGCCAGTTTCACACCAAGGCAATCCCTCCCACATCTCTTCCATCCACTCTCCCACATCCTTTCCACTGGCACTATGCAATGAATTGGGGATTCAGGATGTAGTCCAGTCTTGAAAATATCCACAGCACAAAACATTTGTTACAAAACAAACAAACAATATTCAGCCTAAACACAACACTTGTTTGATACAAATATCTATAAAATATTCATTTAGTTTTATGCCTTACTATTAAAATGGAAGCACAGTAAGAATATAAATGTGGATTTAAGTAGAGGAAAGACTTCGTAGAGTGTTTTTCTTTGAGATGTATGACTAAACAACTTTTTTTCCTTTGCATTCCTCATTCATTCTAGTTGTGAGTCTGGATATTTGTATCTTTAGAAAAATAAAAATTGTTAGGTCTTTATCAAGCAAGAACCAAAATACAGTAGTTACCAGAGCTTCACTGAATGTCTTAATTCAATATCTGACTCAAGAGTCTTCCATGTTAAGAGTTTAGCAGGAGGGTGAAGGTGGTAAAAACAAAAACACTTTTGCAAACAGAGTTTGGCTGTATTTTCTCAGAGTTTTTGAAAATCTGCTGCTCAGAAGACACAATAATTTTTATCCTTCAAAATTCTGAAAATCACACAAACTCACATTAACCACCTCTGAATTCCAATCTGCAAGACTGAGGTTACAATTTCAGGATTGTTGTCTTCTGTTCTCCCCACTGGCACAGAAAGTGCTGAGAAGTAAATAGCTGAAAAATTATGTGTCAGGAAAGCCCCAAATTGGACAAACCAAGGAACACACACACACATTAATCAGCTTTACAAATTACTGCAGCAATTTATGCAGTGATGGGTCTAAACAATACTGAAATGATTAGAAGAAAATATTTGGTATTTTCGCTGTCATCAGGCAATACTCCCTAGAGACATGCACATCAGAAACTCCCATTGAGGCTGCTCTTGCCATATCTTTCTTTTTCTTTATACAAGCACTTCAGGCAAGCACAAACTCCTTGGGAGGTACTGGGCAATAAAGAAACAATCCTGTTCTCTTCATCTTTTCTGTAAATTTCAATAGCATTTCCACTCTAACCAGAGGTCTTTCAGTCTTAGGATCATATCAATGGATACGTACAAACAACCTACCAGCCACCTAGACTCAAAAATGCATTGACATCAGCATCTGTGAGATTATTCAAGGGCTTAATTTACACAAATACAAGTACATATGAAGACTCTGCAAGTATCTCCTCAAACATATTTAATCACATTATATATACATACATAATCTCCAGTAAGCAAACAAGTCATAGACAGAGCCTTAGATATGTCAATAAGCATCAGAAAAATTACTCTAGTTTCTTATTTTACAGTTTTGTATCGGTTATGCTTTTCCAGAATCTTAGCCTTTTTTCTCCCCATATTCAGTAGAGGGCATTGTTCACTTAGTGTGGAAAAACAAAGTTTATATTTGTGATTGAGGCTACTTCAAGACTTCTCTGTCCCATCTTAGGCACTGATTTTTATTATTTTATTATTTATATTCAGTAGTAAGCACCTTTATGGGGAATTTTTTCAAAAAAGATTGAATATTATTTTTGATATATATATTTATGATTTTCCTACCCATTTGACAGAGAATAGGCATTATATAAGGCTAATATATATTTGTCCAAATAATATTTGTCCAAAATAACCATTAATCAGTGATCCAACACTGATCCAACACTAATCCTTCCTCATATAAGCTCACAATATAAGGGAGTGACAGTTCCCCTCTAAGACAGACACAATCTCTTTAAGATATACCATGTTAACAGTAGGCTGTATGAGCATTAATAGTAGCAAAATTATAATTCTTTCACAGTGTAAGCCAGAAAGGAAAACTAGAATTCTTCCACAGTCTGAAAGCATTTGTTTAGTAAACCAGTTTCAGTTCCCTACAACATTCATTTTCACTGCACAGGAGCAGCAAAAGGAACTGCCTGCATCATGGTAAGACAAAACTTTTTTTAATGAACAGTCCCACTGAGTCCTTTCTGCCTTTGTTCAACGTCTGCATTGCATTAGATGTTTTTAGTTCCTCAACAAGCACTATCATCTGCTTTTCTTCAGAAATTCCGAGACTAAATGACAATTTTATATGCAGTGTCCAGTTTCACAGATTCACTGAATGGTTACATTCAAATGGGCTGCATTGCTCTTCTAAAATTTTAAACTGTCATGTGAAATTTGGCAAACACTGAGGGTGGCCAACCTTGTTCAAAATTGTATCTATGTGAAGCTTGCTCTGCTAACATGCAAAGCAAAATTGAAATATAAACCCCCCCTTTCCCTAGTGAAGTCCCTTTCCAGAAGGAACAGGAAACCAGAAACCCAACAATTTGTCATTAAAAGGGCTTTAATAAACTGTCTGCTGCTCCTCAGAGATATTCTGAGCAATGTCAAGGGAAGAAAGGTCATGTTTTCAGTAAATACTGCAACCTGTAAGTAAAGGCCCCAAATAAAAATATATGGATTTATGTGAAACAAGAGCAGCAGAATGTTACAACATTCCATAAGAAAGTTGGGGCTTTTTCTCATTTTAAGTTAGACACCTTTAAACAATTTGTTGGGGTTTTGGGGGGTTTTTTTGGGGGGATTTTTTTAGTTTTGTTTGGTTGTTTTTGTGGGTTTTTTTTGTTTGTTTTTTGTTTTTTTATTAAGTGATGGGGAAAATATCCCTATATTTTGGAAAGTTTTCCCCTGCAGAATACACAAGGACATAAAGTCTATTTCTCTGAAACACATTCTACCAGGTGCAGCCAACCCCAGGGGAGATCAGCAGGTGCACTGAGGGTGGCTGTGCCTCCAGCAGTTTTTCCAGGGCTGTAATTCCCAGGTGCCATTTCTGATGGAAGGGAGGTGGGAAGGCCCTGGGCAGCAGCAGCTCAGTGACCCCATGGGTGCCCCCCGGCTCCCTGCACTGCCCACACTCACACCAGGCTCACCCACCGGCCCTGCCCCGGCTGTCCCGCAGCACAGGCCCTGGTGTCCCTTTCCACAGAGCCATTTTGTCCTGGCGCAGGGCCGCAGGAGCAGCCTGAGCTGGTGTGTTCGAGGAGTGAGCCCCAGCAAAGCACCCCCGGGCTTTTGTGCCCTCACGGTCCGCAAGTCCCGCTCCCCTAAGCCCTCTGCTCCCGCCGTGTCCCCCAGCCCACCCGCCTGGATGTCATCACTGCTCTTGCTGCCTGTGTTACCCCAAAGGTTGGCAGTTTGGGGCTCCCTCAGTGTCTCCCAGGGTCCATTCCCCTGGCTGGCACCAGCCTGTTGTGTCCTTTGCTATGCCAAGGGTTGGCAATTCATGGCCTCTTGTCTTCAGCTCCCACCCAGAGCTCGATCTGCATCTCAGTCTGCAGCTTGCAAACTGAGCTACATGCAGCAGGGGTATCCCTCTATCCCCCTGATCTTTTTCAGCCTTCTGATGTTTGCATTTTTGTAATGGAGTTTCTCACTGATTTTCATGTAAACAATGTAATGTTATTGTAACTGTCCTTTTTTGTTTTTCATTCCTCTCTTGAGGAGGAGACAATTGATGGACTTCTAGTTTGACCAGTGTGGTTGGAGAGGTGGCAGCCTCATCCTCCAATCCGTGGTCATTGTCAGAAATCTATATAAACCAAAGTAAAAAAATAAACTTGCTCTTCTTGCCCTGAAGACTTGGCTCTGTGTGTGTTGTTCATTTTGTGGCCTATAGCGACATCCCTCAGCACAGGACTCCTCTCTAATTTATTTTTTTAATTAATGGCTGTAACAGTCCCATAGGCACTTTAGTGGAAGGGATGACACACATGACATAGTTAATTTTGCTATCAGGTTTTCACTGTTTCTGTTTTGAAGCACTGCTGACTTTTAGATTAAGCTTTTCTTTGACCAAGCTGATGTGTAAAGTGACTTTGCTGAAGGACATGTCACTAGCTAAATAAGAGTCATAAACAGATGCAGTAGATCATAGTAAATAAATTCTAGAAAACAAAGGAGAAGCCTAAATGATATTCAGCCCTATATTTCTGTGAAATAACAGATAGAGCATGAAATCCCAGGACTTGTCTCTCTCCATTTTATATTTGTCCTTCCATGTGCGTGGAAAATCAGGCTATGAAAGCCAGTGTCCATAAAGGAGACAGAGGAGTCCTACAACTTTATTTGAGTGATTAAAGTCCACTGGGGCATACGCCTGCAGGGCTTTATCTCTCAAGATTTCACAGCCATCTTTTATAAATTCCTGGCTCTGTGTTGTCCTCTTCCTTACCTTTTGCCTGAGGCACTAGGAAGGTACAGCTTTCCTGAACTGCCTACCACATATTTCCTCTTCAACAGGTCACTTTCCCTCAGAGCTCAGAAGCTCAGGCTTGTGAGTACCTACTTGTCTACTTCAGGAGTCAGGCTGTGTGTGCTCTGTAACAAACCTGCTGCTTGAGGCTGGTAGAGACATTTAAGGCCCATTTCAAGGATGTTAGTACCCCTAGGCTCACCCATGAAATAGTTTGTAAAGACATCAGCACATATCTTTCCTATCACAAGTAATACTTTTGCAAAGATATTCCAGGACACTGAGCAACGTCAATAAGCAAAGCTGTTCTCCAGACCTAGCTTTCAGGAGCACGGGATCACAACATATCTGCTTTCCAGGCAACACCATGCTGACAGCTTTTCTATAAACAGACATGCTCCACTGTTTGCAGAGTTGGATGATGGATGGCTTTATTACCAAAAAAAAGTTTCCATCTAGTACTTCTTTTAGAGCCTTGGACTCTAAATCAGGTCATTTTCTCAACGGCTGCTTAGTGCATGCGTGTTTGGGGATTGCCATATACAATGAAAAAAGCAGAGCAGCCAAGAAATAGCTGAAACTACATAAAGAGCAGCAACTGCTGGTAATGCCATGTGGAAGAACACTCAGAGAACACCAAGATGGTACACTATTCAGAAACATCAAACTACACACGCTGAAAGTTATGGAGTGTGCTCATACCACCAGAGCTGGTAATTTCTTTCACTAACAGTGCTTATTATCTCTTTCATTCAAAAAAACCCTTTAGAATCTACAGTGTCTCTTGGTTTTCTGTTGTTGGTAATACAATGGATTCTTGTTTCTACAGCAACCATTAAATGCTTTTACAGGTCAACAAAAGTTTGAGGTTCTTTTAAAAGTCAGAACTATGCAGTTTCCTGTTCCCTTCCTACCTGAGATTAAATAGGTTATAAACAAAATTAAATTGAATGGTTCTGCAAAATAAAATCGGCATTTCAATTGACATGCTTAGTTGTTGTTTTAATGTTGATCTACTTTACACTGAGTTTGTTAAGACAATGTATTTTGAGATTTAACATCAATCATTTCAGCAACCACAAATCAAGTATGCTCAGCTTCAGTGGAGGAACCTTTTGCTCTCTTAGCCACTAACTCAGCTCAAAGTTCAAGACTGAGCTCTGTATTCTTGTCAAATTTCTCTCACTGATAAAAACCCTGCAATTTAGCTGGCTATTTTTCTGAAGAAATCAAAGTAGAATCAAGATAGCTATTTTACAGATTGGTTGAGCCTACAGAAATAAAATTTCATCCCTGGCACAAAAGCCACCAGATATTTTTCAAAATCAAAGATGTGAAAATTAAACTGAGACAGAAAGTTTTTGTTTTAAAATGATTAGGTTTTTAATTTTAGCAATTTCTAGTCCCTGAGCAGACTATGCTGATACAAAGTATTGATAAATTAACAAACTGAAATCTAGCATTATTTTTTAAAAGAAGATATCATTTATTACAGATACAAAATTGTCATTAGTTGCTGTCTACTAGAGTGCATATCCTCAGTCAGTGTGAACAGGAATACCAAAATGTGCCCTGGCTGCACTGAAACAGATCCACGTGAGGCTGAATATCCCTGTCACTTCAGATGAGTTAGGTAAGTTATACATTTGAAGATATAATACCTGTCTTTTGGAGCATGTACATTTGTTTGAATTTGTATCAGATAATGAATAAGAAAAATCATGTTTTTGCATACCCCCACACCTACACTGGAATTGTGAGCAAGGATACAGGATCAACACCTCTTACCAAGAGCATAATGTCAGAGGGGAAGGAAAAGCTACCACTACTTCATCTCCAAGTATCGGATTATGATTTCTGACATTCGGGTGGTCAGAGTCTTTTTGCCCTCCTGTATGTTTCAGGGCAGATGCAAGAAAGAGACAGAGGCTTCAAGCTTCAGTTTCTCAAGGTCTATCACTTTGTTTATTCTTTCTTCTTATCTCATAGTTCGCTCTGTCCTCAGCGAGGACTGCTCTGAACACCGGCCATCAGGGAACTCCCAGTCCCCTGAAAGGCTGTCCCCTTATATACAGATTATTACAACCATATTGTTTACCATTTCCTACCAAGGTCCACCATCCACATCAAACAGGTCATGTCCACTTGGCCCAATCTCCCCAAGCCACATTGTGCTAATGTCACATCAGAAAATGGAGGTGAGTAGAAGAAAAACCTTTGGAATTTCCCCAAAATCTCCATCTTGTCTCCATCTACTTTTATCACAAAAACCTAAAACTATGTATTTCTCACTCTGTGATAAGCTAAACTACTGGGTTTCACACTCTTGAGATTTGTAATTCATCTCTGCTTTGTGCCACGGTCTGTGACCCCCACAGACAGAACTGAACCCCACCCTGTTCACCCCCTGGACAGGGCTGTAAACACCCTGTACTGGGGTCAATCCTTCTTGCTCAGTTCCCAGACTATTTGGTCAGGGTTTCCTGAGCTCCCAGGGCAGCCAGAGAGGTGCTCTGGGTTCCCACATCCAAGTATCTGTGGATTTGGCTGTTTCTTTCCCAGCCTCATTCTTTCCCAGGCTTCTCAGTCAGGCTGGCTCATGTAAATTTGATGAGGTACACATGAATATCAAATCTATTTTCTGTCAGTCAGTTAAGAAAATCATTGTAAGATAATATGCTATTTGGGTCTTTTCTGCTACAGCTTGTGTCATTATTTTGGCATTCTTTTTTTTTTTTTTTTTTTTATTGTAGTGCTTTGCTTTGTGTAGTATGAATAGATGAGCACGCTTTCATGCACATATTCCAGTAATCCATCCACACACATACTCAGTGTCAACTGAGCATTTTACAGATACACTCATGTCTCACACAACTGGAACTTGGAAAATGATCTCTAAATAAACTCAGTATTTTCAGACAAGGCTTAAGAGTATCTCTCCCCCAGGTTTCTTCCAAGCCCCAGGTATGAAATAATTATGATCTCAAAAGCTGCTAATTGTGCTGTCCACAAGTAAAGGATTATGCTTTCTGGTGGAGAATAAGCATAAGGAGCAGACAAACAACTTCCTTTTCATGGAATTACCACTAGTAATGAATAGATACACAGAAGGACTAGATGACTCAGACAGTTTTAAATTAAAATTATGTTATAAGAAAAACTGGCTTTGTTTCTGTAATGATCAAACTCATTAATATCTTAAAACTCAAGAAGAATGTGAAAATACCTTTTCTTCCATTTCTTCCTAAACAAATGTCGATCTTGCAAAAATGAACTAAAACTCCCAGAAAAAAAAATAAAGAAATTGCCCTTTTTGGCATCTTTTAATCATTGACATGACTGGTATATGATAAAAATAGCCTCTTTAGGTTAGGATAGGTCTTAAGTACTTCAAAGAAATTCACCTTTACTTAAGCCAGTCTTATTTTCAGAAAGAAAATTATTTCAATATCAACAACAGAAAAAAGAAAACAAAATTTTTCAGTATGTAAAACCAATTTTCTTTCAAATCAAGAACTTGAAGATTATGATTAAAAATTGCCATTTTTTTCTTGTGGAAGTAAGTATTGTTTTATGTTCACAAAGCTCTTTCTAAAAAATGTTTTTCACGACTTATGAAATGAAAGAAACTGAAAAATCAGAAACAAAAATTTCANTTTCAATATCAACAACAGAAAAAACAAAAAATTTTTCAGTATGTAAAACCAATTTTTTTTCAAAACAAGAACTTGAAGATTATGATTAAAAATTGCCATTTTTTTTCTTGTGGAAGTAAGTATTGTTTTATGTCCACAAAGCTCTTTCTAAAAAATGTTTTTCGTGACTTATGAAAATGAAAGAAACTGAAAAATCAGAAGCAAAAATTTCAGCCATATACTCTAAGTATAATATACTCTAAGTATAATAGTTAAACATGTAAAGATCCATGATAAAGAACAACAGCTTTCCACAATGCTGTGAAAGCAGTTATGGGACATATAATTTAGTCCAGTTCAGATGTAATCTGAAAAGAGAACATCTCAGTTACACAAAATGTGCATGACAGCATCTGAAGAAACCAAACCAGTCACTCAGCTGAGTTCTAAATATACATAAGAGAGACAAGGAATGGCAGTAGTAAGCAAAATTCATGAAAATTAGAGCTAAAATATGGTGAAATTTTACAGAAATAAAATCAGTTGTGAAAATTTTGAAACATTTTCCAAATATCCTTTGTAATTAGCTTTCTCTCTTATCCTTTTTGAAGGTACTGATTCTGTGCTTATATCTGATCACAGAAAATTGTTGCCTTCTCACTTAAAATCAGAGCTGAAGGCAATAGTATCCCTGCTTCAACATTAGATCCAGTTTCCTGAAAATTCAGCTCTTCTGATTCAAGGAAACAAAAGTAAAAATAATCCAACACACATAGGATGAAAAGCAACCTATAAGACAGACTCACTGGCAGCTTAAACTCAGTTTGGAAACCCATTTTCTAATCCTGGCCTCTGACTTGACTCAAGGCTTAGCTTTCTTTGCCGAATTTTGCTTAAGAATCCTGTGGAGATAGCATCTACTGCAACAGAGATGCCATGAGACAGACTATACGTTACATCCTAGAGATTTTGTATGTGGATGTTAAAAAAGTAGAGGGCATTCACATATATTTGTTAATGTAATTATACCCAAAAAGTTTTTAGTGTCAATAGTAAGAGAATATCAGAGGACAAGGTACGTTCATAAGTAATTCTATAATCCAGTCAGTTGTGCAGGTCATTTGCCATATAGATTCATACCAATATTTGAGTTACAGTACAGTATTTATTACATCATTTAAATCTGGAAAACATGTTTGACATCACAATGGTTGTTCAACAAACTATACCTGCTCTGCTGCTTAGCAATTTTCACACTGATGCAATCATCTTTGTTATTTTAACAAAATAATTATAAGGACTCATTGCAAAGACTATTCAGAGTCTAATTTGAGCTGCTCAGTGAGCTTGTTGCAGGCAGAGCTCAGAGACCCACTGATGGTGGGGGACCATCCAGGCAGAAATGCAGATGATCTGGGTCAAACTATATTGAGTTACCAATTAATACAGCTTTTCTGGTCAGTGCAATTTTGTTTCCCTAATTGCAGGGATTTTACAAGACTCTCAAAGGGAATAAAGCTCCCAGCTACCATTAGAAATCAATATCAGCAGAAATAGTATTAACAAGGAAGCTTTTTAAAAAACTCCTACACACAACTCAGTTAAGCTTCAAGGACTACAGTCTCTCATATATTAGTCTCATCACGCTGCACTGCTGAAGGCAGAGAGCTACCAGAGAAAGTTGCACCCTCTTACATTGCAGCAGAATGTGGCCTGTGAGATTAACATTCAGCATCCACCCAAACTTGACTTAATCACTCCTTAATTTAGACGGCTTTTGGCTTGGTTATCCCTTCACTGCATCTGCCCTGGATGGAAATGAGGAGAGGGGAGTGGAGAATGCCTGACAAATCCATGCACATTCAGCAAGTTGATGAATATGTAATACAGCTTGCAATAATACCTAAGTAATTCTTCCATTATGAACTCAATCCAATTCTACTATTTGATTTCAGAAATGGATTTTGAACACAGGGCCTGTTTGACTAATCGTATCCTCATTTTCCTATTCTTTGCTATTTAAATGCTGAGTGACATAGTTCTGTTTGGGAAAGCAGTGATTTCAGTACACCAACAGAGGGAACTGCCATGCCAGCAAAGTGACAAGAACCAAATTGGCCTGAAATAAAGTATTCCTTCCTAGACTGAAGAGATCCACATGAGGAATTCAAGTAAAGTGTCACTCTCAAACAATGACGACAGGATTACAAAAATCTAATTAGCTGTTTCATTAGCTGAATCCTATCTGTGGAGACAGCAAACAATGGGTTTTCGGAAGCTGTCCATCCATTTTTAATACAGGCACTGTCATGGAGATGCTGGGTCTAATATATTTTCTGCATTGCCTCTGTTTGCAGAGTGACTTCAGGGAGGTATTTCAACTGCTTTGCTAGAAATAGTAAAGATTCAAAGGTGCAATGCATGTCTAGAATCACACATTGCCTGCATCCTACTGAAACAGCCTTCATTTCCTACTTCCCTACATCATTTAATTGATTGCAATTCTTTTTCAGTCTGTTTGGACTGCACCAGAAAATCTTCAGAGCTAAATACACATACTCAAATCTCCTAATAAATAAGTCTAATTAAGATTAATTGAATGGTTGGAGGTAAATGAAGATAGCATCCACAAGAGACTACTAATTTTTGAATGACTAAGGTGGAGGAGGCACCTCTTCCTTCCCTTTATCAATTTTAATAATTTAATTTCCATCAAAAATTCCCATTAACCCATTAATAAAATAATTATAATGGAAGCAAGCACTGAATTTTCAGGCTGGAAAAGCAGGGATATTTCACATGACTATGTATTTTTATACTTATATTTATATATTTATATATT
>VWYP01002369.1:0-25557 GCA_013400435.1 Pycnonotus jocosus | reverse complement strand
TTTGCAGAAAACTTCCATGAAATCTAAAGAAGCACTCAGTTGTGCAAAGTGCAGGCATTAAGGGCTTATGCACAAAAGAACTTGACAACTTTTCCCATGTCTTCTACATACAGTTTATTTGCTTATGGCTTATCAGGAAACTAAGCTTTCTGAAGGTGCTTGAAGTTGTGTTAGTGAAGACAGGCAACAGCTGACAGCAAGCAAGCTGACAGATTCTTTGCTTAGAGTGCAAGAGACAGCTTTTCAGCTGAATGATGGAGGTATCTGGTTCCAACGTTAGCCTAGAACTCCCCACCTCAGCAAAATGCTTTAGTTTGACCCTCTACTGTGAAGTAGGATGTTTAATTCCATCCAGAAGATTCAGGAATCAAGCCTACATTTTTTCAGAGAATGCTCTAATTGAAAAGCTCTGCTGCAAAAAGCAGGCAGTGGCTTGTTTTCCCATGGAATGTGCTTTTCACACACTTTTTACACTCGTGTTCCTGGCTGTAGTGGCACGGAAATCAAGGAGAAAGGTGATTGACTGGATACAGCCCCTTTGGGAATCCCTCTTTGCTGGTTTAGCCACTCCCTGTTTAGTCAACTAAACACTGCTGCACATCTCACCTTTCAGCATCCAGCTTTCCCTGTTCACTGTCCTTCAGCTTTGTCTCAAATTGTGTCCTTGAAGCCAGGCCACTGCATCTTTGTGCTGTCACCCTGGCTGCCATGGCAGGAATGGCCCTTGGGGTCCTTAGGCTGTTACATTGTCCCTGTTTGTATTTTTGTCCTTTTTCTCACCATTAGTTTTTCTGTTCACTGACTAGTTTCAAAACCTGTTTCATGGAAAGGTCAGCACCTGAAGAACATCTGTATATACAACACTTGCAGCAGTGATCAACCAGATCATCAAGCAAATGATGAGGCAGAGAAGGAAGAACCTATTAACATCCCAAGTAAACAGTATGGTGATGCAGGAACTAAAGATGTCATTGGTGCTAGAAAACATAAGTAGGATGAAGTTCCTTCTTTTTCCTCTCCTTTCCCCAACATACTTACCATGAGAAAGCTTCACTCGGATCTCATAGAGAGGCACACCAAAATCAAACAGTCATGGGATACAAATCTGCATGAAACCAAGATATTTTAGTTTCCTGTACTCAAAATACTTCTTGGGTCACTCTATTCCTGATAACACTTTCACTTGAGAGTATCCAGAAGCAGCCATCATGCAGGCATAAGGACTAATTGTCAACAGATAATTTATGGGAAAGGTTTTGGTTTGTTCTGCTCAGACATTGTCAATTCACTGCCAGATTCCTACTAATGAAGTAATTCACCAGGTATTTTTCACTCTTTAAGGGTGTATAGCATATTCTCATACTCACACTGGAAGAGAGTAAATGGCTATATCTGTTATCCCACAGCTAACTGTAGCAGCATCTTTGGATAGAACAAAATCAAGCAATCCCACATGTTTTCACAGGAGGCAAAAAAAGTTTCCAAACTAGTAGTGAATAACTTGAAAATGCCTCACTGAATATTTTTACTCTTTCTGTCTTAGGGCTAGTCAAGCAAGATGTTCTGGCATACAGCTGGAAGGATGATGGCCAACACTTGTACTTTTGTGTTCTAGCTCCTAAAAACAGGTGTTCTAAAAAGACAAATGCACTTTATAGACCCAGAGATTATATGGGTTATCAGAAAGAAACAAATGTTAAGAGAAGTTGTAGCTTATATAACAACAGCTTCGGTTTTCCATCTGGACTTAAAGGAGGTAGACCCATTACCCATTGAATTTAAGAACAAGATCAGAATGGTATTTTTGACAGCAAAAATCTGAAAGAATGTTACCTAGTTCCCACAGAAAAAAATAAAAATAATAAATAAATAAAGCAGAAAGGGAAAAAAAAAAAAAAAGAAAGAAGATATAAGAAGCCACCATATAAAATACCAGAGGAAAAAAGAGGTAGCATTTCAGTTTGTTGCAGGCATAGAATCACAGTATAATAGAATGTTTTGGCTTGGAAGGCACCCTAAATTTCATCTAGTTCCAACCCTCTTGCCATGGGCAGTGAACCTTCCACATGACAAGGTTACTCAGAGCCTCATCCAGCCTTGAACACTGCTAGGAATGGAAAGTTCACAAAATATTTTGATTTATAGAATTTTTTTCTTTTTTACTAATTATAATAGGGGACAAACAGAGAGGACACTAAGAAAAAAAAAAGCTGTCTAAAAGTCATGCAGGTATCACTAAATGTCCAAGGCCTTAACCAGACCTCTTCTTTTTAGGTTGGCCAGATGAATAAACTAATGAAAGGCAAAACTGAAGCAACAGATATATTCAATGTATACCCTAACAAGCTTGTTTACAAATAAACTGAAAATTTGCTTTCAGCCTTGAATGGTGAAAAGCAAAAACTTAGTAAAGAATGAGGCTCCATCATTGTCTTGCTTTGCTCACGAGTGAGTGTAGGAATTACATGCTTTGCCTCAGATTCACATGGAATATCTTAATTTCTTTTCTCAGCCATGAAAATAAATATTTATTGAAAAGCAATATAATGCTTCTTTTCAGTACTTAGGGTTTTTTCACCTCTATGCAATAATTGGTACTATGTAGAAGCTTATCACTGTACCCCTGCTAAGACAAGAAACAAGGCCATAAAACTCACTGTATTGAATTTTCTAAAAGACACCAATGTGGCAGGCTGATTTTTCATTAAAGTGGAGTAGGATAAAAGACTAAGGAATTGCTCATCTCACTGAGGTACTGTCCATGCAGTGCAGCAGTTGCCTGTAGTGCTTTGTTTAAAGATGCATCTTTGCAAAGCCTTCCAAACATTCAAAATACAACTCCTTCTGCAATTATTTCAATTTCAGTAGGATGTGCAATGCTACATTTTCTTCCAAAGTCAGAGGAAAACATGGGTCCATCTATAAGAAAGGTACAAAAATCAGCAAGACAAGATTCCTCTGATGCTGAATTACATTGCTCTGGTGTAGTTATNCATTTTCTTCCAAAGTCAGAGGAAAACACGGTTCCACCTATAAGAAATGTACAAAAATCAACAAGACAAGATTCCTTTGATGCTGAATTACATTGCTCTACTGTTACTATGAAGGACCAGGCAGTCTCATTAGTGAATAATGCAAGGATCATTCAGGATGTTCATGCAGGGGCCTGAGGAAAGCCAGCAGCTTGCTTGTTGGTGTGCTATGCTCAGAGGCCAGAGGCCAGCTGTATCTAGTGCCCATCTGAAAAGTTCTGACAGGCATTGGCTCAGACTGTGAAGCCAGCGAGTCCAAGCAGCTCAACCAAACACTGCTTAGCACCAGCCCTCTCTATTTACCTAGGATCAAAGTACTTGAAATACCACCAAACTGGGCCGTGGAAAGAACAAACAATTGAGCAGGACAGATGGCCAATGTCCCAGTGCTTCAAATAATTTTTTGGCTTGCTTGTTTAGTCCTTGAGTTACCCTGACAGACACACCGCCACAACACTTTGCTCTCTCTATCCCTGTAACATCCCACAATGAAAGCAAAATTGAGAGATCATACAGCACATTGATTATGAGCAGAGCAGATGTATGACAAGGTACTACTCCTTAATGTTGGGTCACTAGTGAAAAAAAAAGTTAGTTTGTTTTCCCCATGGCTTCTTCTAAAGGAGTTAGGCCTACCATATTTTCTGGAGGAAAAGAATGCAGTTCTACCACCCTTTGATAACTAAGTGGCCTACTGAGAGGATGGAAATAATAGAGAGAAACCTGGTTTCCATATCTCTTTTATCAATTTACAGACACTATAAATACTATTTTGCAGCCACAGCTGCAGAATAAAAAGATGCCTGTTTTCTGTATCAGGCATCCTTCACCCATAAATTACTACAAAGCTAAACTCAGTACACACAAAATGAAAGGAAAGGTGCAACAGGTGGATTTCATACTATGAATTTAATATGAAAATTTTCAGCCCCATTGCATTTATGATCCAGTTTAGGGACCACAAAATAAGGCTTGGCCAAGGGAAGAGCCCTCACCTGGACATTGCTGGGAAAGCCCAGCTCCCTCTTGAGATCATCTGTATGACACTATGCGAGATCATTTAAGCTCTCCATCTAAAATAACATACAAATAATAGTACTAATGTAACTCATAAGGGCAACAAAAAGAACAGACACTCTGAAGCATCCAGATCCTAGTGATCATATAGAGAAAGGAGGAGAATAAATTTTGGATTGTATTGTCAAAAAACAAGAAGGTTTTGAAAGTTGAAAACTAAAAATCTAGGGTTTTCTTTCTTTGTTTTTGGTTTTGAGTTTTTTGGGGGGGAGTTGGTTGGTTTTGTTGGGTTTTTTTACCAAGCATAAAACTTTTTACAAGTTCTTAGGAAAACAAAGCAAAGAAAAAGTCTTTGCAATGGCACAGCTAGACAAGCTCAAACTCGGTAAAAATTTCAACCCATGCAAAAATTAACTGAGACCTTTCTCTAGTACAGTTTCACTGTGAAAAACATCCTGTGAGCAGCGACCTCACTGAAAAACATTTTTTTTGTACGGTTAAATATATAGTGTTTGAAATTTCAGTTTTAAAGGTCTTCTTACTGCTCTACCATGTTTTTCATTTTTTTTTTTTTTTTTTGGGGGGGGGAGGGGAAAGCAGGGGGGAAAAAAAATTAAAGCTGCCAATATCTTACTAGAGCCAAGAGTCAGGTGAATTCAGCTGAATTTGTGGACAAGCAATTCCCTAATGGGCATCAGAGAATGACTGAAAACTACCACCAGTCTTATAGCTCAAACACAGCTTCTCAGCATGTCTTTCTCACTGTGCATACTATCAGACACCAATGTTTTTCACGTCAGAAGCCCATAACTCACCCAACAACTATTTTCAGATTTTCTGCATGGGGTGAAGAAGGGGCATTGAAAATGTGAGTTAATCACTGGAGGGGAAAGCAAAACAAACAAAAAAAAATTGGAAGGGAAGTTTTATTCAGAGTTTTAGGCTAAACAATAAGCGTTTGGGCTAAATTATTTCTAAATATTTCTAAATATGTCAACAATTAGCAGTTTTCATTTTATGTGCTGTGCCACTGATTAGATATAACTTCACTGAAATAGAATCAAACCAGAAATTTAGCCTATTGTAACAGATCTTGTCATTCTCAAAAGATATTTTCCAATGTTTCCAGCCTATTTGACATTCAAGTTTATGTTGCCATTCAATACAGGTTGACCTTGGCTACCAGTTAACAAGGGACCTTGTCTACTTAATAGACCTGACAAAAGGCACATAAAAGACAGTGGAATATACATAATACTTACTAACTATGACTAAATCTCACATGGCACAACTTTAAGAAAGAACATTTGTGTTCTGTAATCTTTCATTATAACTGGAGGAGGGTGGGGCAGGTATTTCTCCTCTAGTGCCCCGAAAAATTGGCCTGGAAAGCCTCAGTCTTATAGAAGTGTATAAATCTAAATGAAATTTCCTCTATACACTGAGATTACAAGCTAGAGAAAAAAAAGGGACAAAACAGTCAACTAACCTAAAATGTAGCCTATGTGAGGTTTGACATTACACTCAAAAGGACATTGCAGTCAACATCTGTAAAATGCTAGCTTTCAACAACCTAGACTTTGATTTTAAGACCCTCTTGTAGAGCGAAAAAGGGCATCTTCCATGAGAAGCAGAGATCTACCAGAAGCATTTTAAAAAATTTCATTCCTATGCAATCCTTGCTTTTTAGCATGCTTAGCTGTGCACACTTATTTTTGCACATGCAACTTATTAAAATAAGTTGCATAACTTATTAAAATTAGTTGCACACGCAACTTATTTTTTTCCAGCTTGCTCTTCAAGACTGGCACAGTTGCAGGTTTAACTTCCACTCTTAGACTGAGACAAATTGCTCTATCATTACTATTTTATTTTTATAGTCATTCCAACTTAAAATTTTGTCTCAGCAGTGTGGCTTTTTATTAGCCTTTTGAAAACATTGGGTCAGAAAATTCAAACTATAAAGCAGCCATTACTTGGTTATTGATGCTAACCCTTTGATAGGTCTGAGGAAGTCAGGTACATTACGTCTGGGCCTTTGAACATTTTTTTCCTTTTCATTTCAGCAAGCATTAACATCAGAGACATCAAGCTAATCCTTTCAGCTTCTAATCAGTGTTGTGGACACTTTTATTTCAGCAACTGAGCCTCTCTTCAGCTACTGAGAATTTCAAATTGAAATGTTAATGGTTATAAAAATGTCACTGAGATGACATAGTGCCCCTTTCTGCTGCCTACAGTTTTGTAGGAAAACAGAAGTACACCACTACAGCAACCATCTTAAATGTGTAAACTGACTTTTTAGAAAAGACACTATGCTAAAGTACTACTGCTAATGATGCCTTGGGAAGGCTGACCTGAAACAAAGACTGAACAGAGCTAGAGAATAAAGTAAACACTTATTGAAAGGTCTTTAGGGTACACTTTGGGCAGGACAGGGCCTGACCAGGGCTATACCCAAGGTAGACCCAAAATGGTCACAAAATGACAGACCAGTCACAAGGTCTTACACTTTTATAAGTTTTGGTCCATTTGCATATTGGGGTTTAATTGTCCACTTACAGCTTAAGGTTGTGAAGCATCATCCTTCTTGTACCTCCCTCCAGTCCACACTTGTTTATGCTTTTGGGCTGAAAGTTGTACTCATTGTCTTTGTTCTTCATCAGGAAAAGGCTTTGTTTTGTCTTCCTACTCTGTGAAGAGAGCTCGCCAACACTTAATATGAAGCTGAGAACTACACCCCCAGGCACCACAGAATCTGAAAAACATGGAAGCTAAAACTTAGAGCATCCCTAATAGTCAGCATAGATCTGTCTGCTCTGGTCAGTGCCCTCTTTACTCATCATCCAGGAAGTGTGAGATGGACTTTCTGGCATTCAGTGGTTTCACACTCCCCACATCCTTCCCTGGTGAGCTTCCCTGTTGCAGGTGAGAATCTCTGACCTCAAGATTAGACTCTTCCTATGGTGTTATTTTTACCTCCTCTGGAAGTGACCTGTGTTGTCCACCAGAAAGATGCCACAGAGAAGTCAGAGTGAGTGAAAGTTGTTTTCTGACTGAACATGTTGGAAGTTAGCATTTGTTCTTAAATGATCAAGCTTGGCTTTGCTTTCTGTTCTTCCTCCCTTGTGACCAAACAGCATGAAATAAAAGTGAAGAGAGTGCTTTTCATTTCTTTTTGAGCAACATGGATCTGCTAGGGATCACATTTTATCCCCCAGGGAAAAGAAATTCCTTTGGTACAAGCCAGGATTTTTGCATAAGTCCCAAAGTCACAGATCTCAAAATCCAAAGAGAATATTAAAGATTATGTTGATTAACCACCCCCCTCTCAATAATTTACAAAAATCACAAGACTTGACAATCCTGAAAAATTTAAAACTTTTGTCCATTACAGATGTGCACTAGAGACCTTAAAAAGTTTTCTTACTTTTGCAGGGGAATAAACTCTTTCTCTTCTACCTGCAAGAAAACTTTGATTCAGAGTGAAAGGAGAGACAGCTACTGATGCTTGTGACCAAAATGAGGCAGAGTAATTATTCATTGTTCCTACTCATAAAGGCATAGGCACTGCTAGAAAGAATGTCAAAATAATAATTGTTCAAGATATCTAAAACCATTAACAAATTTCAAAATGTTACTATATTCAAACATTGGTCAAATATTTTTTGCTTACTAGCTGTTTTCTTATATTAACTCCAGAGTACTTCAGTACCAGTGGAATATTTTGACCAACCTGGTTGAAAGTGTATATGCAAAACATTTAATGCAGAATTATGGAACACAGAAACCATTATAAACCCAGGATTTTCATCTCAAATCTGTGCCGCTGAATATTTTTTAAAAGGCATTATTAATAATGTCTGCAGTCAAATTCAGCAGCAAACCCATTTTTACAATTCTAGTACAAATTAATTGGTGTAACATCTGCAAAGTCTTGCTAAGACTGAGCACTGATAAGAAACACCACTATCCCTCCATCACACTTTTATATAAAGAATCAATGTTTAACAAAAGCTGAATAAATAGTGAGGGTTGTCTACCATATTACAGGTCATGTTGATATATCATGAAAGGTCAAGCTCGTAAAATACACCTCATACTTCAGAGTTTAGAAACTTCTAAATTTTATCATAGCTTTAACTGATACACTTCTAAAGAACCAAGTGCTCCTTTATATCCCTGATTTGAATATATGAGTAGGTGGGGCTGCCACTCATTTTTCTCGAAGGGCAAGTCAGGTACATTTCTACTGAAATCAGTGAGCACTGGTATTTTGTTCCCTTCCACTATACACTATATATACTTCTACATGAGAAACTGTCTTCATTTTGCCTGCAGCTTTCTAGACGGGTGGTGGCGTTTATTTAGTGACTGAATTTGGACTTTCCCATAATTTACATACAAAGACTTCAGAGTTCTCAACAAAATAGCCATTTTTATTTCCAAGCCTTTCTTGAAGTAATTGCAAAGGAATATGGGTGCACAACTCACAGAATTATGTTGATTCTTTCTGATGGCATTTGTCATTGTTAAAAGTGTTTGTTTACAAGTTTATTCACAAGTTCCTCTCTAAGTAGGGGCAGGCCTGGTTTCACAAACTTCCTTGGCAAAACATAAGACACACAGACTGGATCTTTCTGGAATCATGTTTGAATTTTCTTGAATTGTCACTGCTCTGACTTAAAGACAGACCTTTCCTTTTTCTTGAGGTGGGTAATGTTGGACAGCTTTTTTCCTATCATTTTTTTAATGTACCTTGGTCCTCTGCTCATGAAACAGTCTATTTCAATTAGGTAAATATGTGCATACAGTGACCAGCTTTGTCTTCAAAGCTTTTTGAGGATATTCCAGACTTTTAGAGCATTAGCCATTTGTTTTGAATAATTTGGAATTCCAGTATTAACATTTGGTTTATTCTTTTTTAAATAAGGAAAAAAAATCTTCAACAATCTCTATTGATTGAAGTTTCAAAAATTATGTTTAATTTCTCATCTTTGCAGTTAAATTAAAAGTCAGTACTAACACAAGCAATGCTTTGCCAATAAATGCAAACTACTTTGGCCTTTCCTGGGTCCTTCTAAGACAGCTGACTCCTAGAATAAATGACAGTAGCATTTTCAAAGCTGCTAAATTATTCCAATCCTACTGAAGCAGATACTGTCTGGCATGAAGGATCCTAAGACTGGTGAATCTGAACAGACAGGAGTAACTGAGTGAGCAGAATTCACTGTTAAAACTGTGATAGAGAGCTTAAGATAAAAGGAGAGATTTATATTTGAATAGCAGCTTACAGTAGCAGATCAGTTTAATTTACTCCGCCATGTAGTAAGCAAAAAGCGTGTAAAAGGTGGCTAGACAGATTTGACTTGTGGATCAATATTCGGTTGATCTCTGGCCACAAAACAATTAATCTCTGCAGTGTAGGACAAAAGTAAAGGGGAATTTAATGTCAAATCAGTTAACCACAATCTGAAATTGAAAAAGCAGTATTGATAATGATGGTTAGCACAAGTTCCTCCTATTAAGTGATATCATGCAGTGCATTTATCGCAATGTATTAATTACACAGTGCAGTCAGCTTGATCTCCTAGGCTAACATCATAGCAAACAATTGCAGCAGTGCCTCCACCATTCTGTTAATAACTACATTTCCTTTGCTGATTGTGAACTTCTTAGAGAAAAATTTAATTTCAGCTAACTGCCATAAGCTCTCTTTATCTACAAATTTATCTACAGCTTCCATTTTGGAGGGAACCCAAATCTTTGGAAAATAAATTTAGACACAATAGCATCATTATTTTCATATACGTGGAAATTCCATTTGGAGACCAGCTTTATTTGTCAGGTCTCTAGGCAAAAATCAGTAGACTTTTAGAGATACAAAAAGATTCAGTGTTCTTAAAAAACAGAACAAACAAACAAAAAAAAGCATGCAGGGATTGATAGCACAAAATGAATGATAGTAAAAAAGAGAAAAGGAGAGGAAACAGATTATTAAGTTCTTCCAAGAACAGGATATATTTTTAAGGAACAGATGCAGACATAGTGTGCATATTAATAATGGAAATGATTTAAAAAAACCCAACCAACCAAACAAACAAAAACCACAAAAAACAAACACTATGTAATTGTACTAAAAGAATAACTGTTTAAATTACAGGAATACTCTAAAGACTGACATCCTTACTTCTGGGCATCCCCTCAAGCAGTTTAAAACTCATCCCTCATTTCAAAAAAGTCAGACCTTGTCAGTTCTTTCCTGATGCTTTGCAGTTTTACCATGAGTTGCTCATACGAATAGCTCAATTTTTTTTCTTGTTCCTCATCAGGACCATGGCATCTCAGCTTTCCTCATGAAGCGGAGTAGCCGAACAGAAACACTGACCATGTTGGACTGAGATTTATCCACTGAATTTCAGCCAGCCACCTGAGCTACCTGATCAAGGAGTATCACTGAGGTTCCAATGCCACCATGGGACACAACATTGCCTTCCTGCACAGCCATAAATCAGCCCTCATGGCACCAGCTCAGTGTGAGAGAGACCCGTGCTAGAGCCAAATCCACTTGGCTGAATTTGGGACAGAGCACCTCCCCTTTATCATAGCCACTGCTCTAAAACTAAGCCAGGTGCCATCAAGACTGATGCAGCGGGACACCTCAGTAAATGTCTGCTCTGAATCTAGTCACTCAAGGATCTCCCTGTAAACACAAAGAAAATGGTTTTTTAAGGTTTGGGTCATCTGATCTCTTTTAGCTGTCTACAAGCTAAATCTCAGAAGCTCCTGTTTCTCTCCACTGACTACAAAACAAGGTTCAACAGCCAACTTAGGTGTAAGAAACTACAAGAAATATGAATTTGGTCAGAAAAATGCATTGCCTCCTCATTTCACTGGCTCTCTATATGTCATCCTGTATCCTTCTCAAAAAAGCATTCTTCCCTATCATGAACTCTTTTTTTAAAAGAACTAGTTATTTACCTGCAACCTCTGCTATTACTGATCCTTGAAATAAAAAGGATAGAAAAAACATTGAGGGAGACTTTTTGCATGAGTTAAATGTATTTGTTTTGAAACTGCCTCAGACATATCAATTATATCAGTCATTAGGGGTTAAAGAAAGGTTCTTAACCCACCATAAATTATTGTCTGCATTTGTTATCTACCTTGAGAAAGAAACATGAACCAGTGCTACAAATACTTGAAATTTGTAGTGGAAGACCAGGAGAAAGGAAAAAAAGACAGCAGATAATGTAAGTATGTAAAAGGGGCAGTACTGTCAACTAGAAGTAATTTTTCAACAAAACCCTTTCAGTGTAAATATTCACATGACAAAGGCATACTGCCTCAGCTATTAAAGAGAATATGTACAAAAATGTAGATTCACTGGGGGAGGCAGAGAAAAAGAATTGTTGAGCCTTCATCATGATCTGCCATTATTGACTGTACTAAAAGTGAATTATGGCATTTTAAGATACTTACTGATATTAGCAAAACTCTTTCTGAATGAACCACTGGACTAGAAATCAGGGAAGAACTATTTAATCAAGATCACTGGTCTAAATGCAGGTAAAACCCAAATTAGTAATTTCTAAACTGAATCATATTGGTAAGCCAAAAAATTAATTATTCCTGAATGAATTACAATTTAAAGTAATGCTACTGAGTACCTGCAAGACATGAACACTCTTAGGTACATCTTGCTAGCACAGCGATATCACAATCCTATTCCCACTTCAGAGGCACCTACAGCTCAGCTCTGCATGGCACCTTTTTTCCCCCAGTTGCCTCAAAATGTCAAAGGAAGTGTCAAACGTGTAAGTACCTCTTCCAAAGTGCCAGAGGAAATGTTACAAGGGTGTCTCTAGAGTTGAACCGTGATCTCAGAGAAGTAACCAGGTTAACTCAGGCAGCTCTAAGCAGAGAGCAATGCCAAACAAACTCTTCTACACCAGCTCCTGGTGCATAGCCAGTGGTAATTAGCTCATCAGTGGTTACAGGCAATGTAGGCTTTAAAACAGCTACACCCATATCTCTGCCAAAGGGACTTGAATCAGATGTACACAGGGGATGCCCACAGAAGAAACAGACAAAGCAAACAGTTCAAATTCAAACCATCTCCAATGTTTCATTTTTAGATGATCTCATTGTTTCTATTCCACATTATTATCGCAATGTGAGCTGGAGACATCAGAAAACATGGATATTTCAAATGTTCAATAAAATTAAGTGATGGATGTAGACTTGTTTTCTCTGAATTGTGTATCAAACTATTAAATATTTGATGTTACATTCTCTGCTCCTGTAAAGACAAATAGTTCTACTTAATCTCAGAGAATGGCACCCACTCAGACCTGTAAAACAATCTAACCTCCTTCCGTGATGAGTTTGCCTGCATAACACTCAGGTCAGAAACACTTGTCTGTGTTTTCTTGGTTTCTACCTTTTAATGGCTGCACTTTGCCCTTTTTGCCAAGAGGGAGTTAGCAAGTGAACTCAGAGCAAGATATTATTTTTGAGTATGAATAATGTTTATGTCTCACCAGTCCAGCAACCCTTCCTTTTACACTAATGAGCCATTAAAATCTGTGTTAGAGGATCATTAATCTTTCAGGAGGTTAACATGTAGCTCATCCAATTCTAACACTTCGATCACAGAAGTAGGAATTTGGGAACAGAGCATGTTTTATTAAAAAGAAAAGGAAACACATGGAAAGAGAAATGCATTGTCAAGACTTAGGAGTGCCTGTGTTATTTCAGATATTTATACTGGAATAAAAGCTTTCACTCTGACCCCATTTTTTCCACTGTTTTGTCCTGCAATGACATCAGCTTTCTGACATGATTATAGTCTTAAAAATGCACAGTAGTGTAAGGTCAAAGATGGGGCAGAGAAGCAAATGTTAATAGCAGTGGCCCATCATAATAGCACCTCATAAGTGGTATCTGCTGTGCATCTTCAAGACAATAAGCATGGACAAAGAGAGGCCCCTTTTGGCACAATGGAGGTCACCAAGAGGCCTCCAAGAATGGGAGTTCACCAAAAGCCCAGGTCACAAAGTGATGCATGGTAGACATAGGCAGTGAAGTTGTTGCTCAGACTCTGTAACCTGACTTTTAGCCACCAGGAAGAAAAATATCTCTAGAGCAAACACGAAGCTCAGAGGGCTCATACAGTGCAGCAAGCAGAATGCATATGCTCTCAGAAATTATAATGGCATGCAGTTCAGAAACCAAATCCCCTGCAGAGATAAAGGTGGAATATGCCCTTGTTTTCAGCAGGAGAAAGAGGGGTGGGTTGGTCTCCTGCCCTCTCCTTTGTGTTGATACTTGTTTGTGGCCTTGGTGGCCTCAGCAGACATATTTATCAACAGCCAGTGAAAAAACAGCCTCCAGGTCACAGCATTCCACAGTCATATGCACTAAAACCTCTTTTCTTAAATGCAATCATTCCTTCTTCAGTTACATCTCATCCTTTGAGATGGATCTTTACGTTCTAATTCATCTATGAAACTCACTGCAATTATTCACAGAAGAGACTGCAGGGTACCCTGCTATGCTGCACGTAGTATAAGAAAATTGAAAATCAAATAGGCTTACCAACAGCTCTCTGCTCTCTACAGCAACCTGTCAGCGCCACTTCTCTGCAGCAAGTGACAGCAACAGGAAATGATGGGATGCTGGCTGCTCTCTGCACTGCTGGGACCCAATAATATGGTATTTCCTTTGGGGTACCAGAGAAGCTACCTAGACCTCAGAGATGAATTCTCTAAGAAAACTGCAAAATATTAGCAGCCTCTTTCTGAGACATTTGGAAAAGCACTGAAAAAAATAATTGAGTGATCTCCTGCTGCTGATGCATAATTTGGTGAGCTCTGCAGAACTATGCTAAACAGAAGCATCTGTACATTTTCTGCTACTGCTATTCTAGCTTGGCTGTTTCACAGTAGCGACGTAACAAAACACATACCAAATAGAAAAACTGACAGTGGCTGTTATGGAGATTGCTTTATTTTATACTATATCCTCACAAATTACCCCCTAGAAGATCACGGAGTTTTTGGTGAGCTCTAGTCACTACTCAAAGTTCTTTGTTAGATAATTTCCAGTAATCTACTCTGAATGTACATTAGGAGTGTTCAAAATAGGAATGGTTTTGGCTGGGTGGTGAGCACACTGTCTCAGTTCCCGAATAACCTGAGTTCAACTCATTGCAGGTACTCATTGGAAAAAATATGGATCTTTAACTTCTCAAAAATTTTACGGCAGAATGTTGTGGTTTTAAAGACGGGTGTCTGCTAAGGAAGCAAAGAGCCCCCCCTTGGAATGGAAAAATATGACCCCCTTCCCTCCGCATTATCATGCTTTTACAATTAAGGGGCTCTCAGGCAAACATACATGAAAAGGAATATCAGTTCTTTACTAGTATGTCTAATAAAGCAAATAACCACAACAACTCTGGCATTTCCAGCAAACAGCACCAGGATCCCAGTGCCGACCTGTCCGGCTGTGGGCACTTTCCCCTTCAGTGCAGTCCCGGTCACAGCCGGCAGGGGTGCAGGTGGCTCCCGGCGGGCAGGGCGGGTGCGGTGATTCCTCCACGGCTGCAGGGGGCGCTGTGGCGCAGGATCAGGGAGCACACGGTGATGGTGGAAGCAGCCAGCAGGAAGGGATGGAGAAGAACCTCCAGGGGCGACTGATCCCGGTGCCCCTCTGGATAGCAAAAGGAGCAGTAGCAGGAATCCTCTGGAGAAGCAAGCTGGAATGGCAGGACCTCTGGCAGGCAGAGGGTGAAAAGCTACCGTGTAGCACAAACCTGGAGCAATGGCGGAGGCACAGTGGGGATTGGGCAGTAGCAGTCCCGCTCCAGAATGCAGTAAAATGTCCTTGGGCTTTTCTCCCCGTGCTGGCTAGTCCTTCGGATCTGGGCTCTACGGAGGGTGGGGGAAGCCCCCCAGTGGGAAACATGGGTGGTCCCGGGTCCTGGTGGGGCACCCATTGGCTCTGGGCTCCCTGACAGCAGAGCAGCAAAAGAAGTCCAGCCAGCAAGCTGTGCCGAAGCAAAAAAAACCAAAAAACAAACAAAAAAAGAAAACAAAAAGCAGGCAAAACTCACAGAAAAAGCACGATCCCTGGTCACAGATATTGGCCATGCCTGTCCAGTCAAACCACCTCCTGGAAGACAGGAGTCTGCCTCTCGTCTCGCCCCCAACTCTCCCCAGAAACCCCAGCTCAGCTTCCTTTCATCAGACAGTCAGGGAGGATGGAGGGTGGGGCAGGGACAGCCGCCACCCCTGAGCACACAACAAAACAAAACAGATCAAAGACCCCAAAAATGGATGGGATAATAAACCATCCCCAAGACACACAGCCTAATTTATGCAGAAGAAAACCAAATCTCTTTATGTTGTAGAATAGAGAGGAAAAAACATCACTTCAAAAGCTGCTCTATGCACTTCCCATATGGATATGGCAGTGAACAGTGTGATAGAAAGAAACCTCTGTTGTGCTGTCTCTTGGTTTCTGAAAGTAAGGAGAGGCAAAACATAAGAACAGCAAATAGATCAAAAGTCCCAGAAACCCATGAAGAAGGATGAGTAGACTTATCTCAGAGGGAAAAAAAGAAACAAGAGGTGTTATAATAACACCATACAATCAAAGTAGGTTAAGATAGGGTGGATTACACTTTCTCATTTGCAAATAAACCTGTGAAGACCAAGTCTTTCCTCGTGCTCACTGTCACCTGAGAGAACAAACCAGGGCTTCAGAAACCCCTCTTGGTCCATATGCAGGACATAGCAATAGTACCTTACTCTTGCCTTTTTCTCCAAGTAAATCCATGTAATTGTTTCTGCAAATGTCCTAGCAAAGGGCTATGGAATGAATACACATTAATATTCAGATTAGGCCCTGTCCAGTAGTTGCCCAGTTGCTCTGGAGGCATTATTTTGCTGTTAAACAGCTCTAGTGAATCTTTGAGAGTTGTCCAAAACAATGAAAAGAATTTTTAAAAAGCACCAATAAAATATACTAAACCCTCAACACTGAGCAGGTGATAAGGATATTTTTTATATATTTATTTTATAAGAGGTAAACAAGACTACTTTGTAGGCAGAAACACCTGTTTCTGTTTCTTCAGAAATATTTTCTACAAAGCAATCAGGAGTTTCAACCATTTCTTATCAGTAACTGGAGCTGATTAAATAGTTCAAAGAACATCTGTTTTAAAAATACCCTACATCCTATTGTAGACTTCAGTGAAAAAAATTATTTTAAAAATCACTTGCAACTAGATCTCTAAGAGATTATAAATCTAAGGAGAAATATACAAGGAGAGATAACTGGCTGCGGTTTAATACTGCAGCTTATTTTGTCAAATCAACTGCCCATTTTGTTTGACACAAACTCTACTAGTTATTGAGTTACAAGCTTCCTCAGTATTTATTGATAAGAATCAAATGATTATTTAAGTTCACTCTATTCACTCTAACTGGCATTACTGTTGAAAGACTGTGAACTTCAGTATGACTGAAACAATGATAAATTATTAAACTATTTTCTCCTTATTATGTAAATTTTCAAATGTTATTCTAGGAAAAGTAAGCCAAAAAACCTTTAAAAGTGGAGTATAGAGAAGGGGTGGGCAGGAGGAAAGGCAATCTAAGTGTAATCTGCCTAGAACATCTATAATACAGACCAATGCAGTGAGCTGGTAGCAGTTTATAGTGCAACTCCATAAACAGTTGGCATGAAGATGGCATAACAGTGCCATTAGTCACGTGTAAATCTATATGCACTATGTTCAGACTGCAGCTAAGAAACTTAAACTATCAAGACTACAAGGGAACAACAAGAGTAGCTTTTACTGAAATATAAGCATCAAAACCTTCTTTCTCCCCATGAACAAAAAAAATCCTAATCCTTATGTTACTTTTGATATGGTTTAGAATGCCTGTAGTAGTTTTCCTGTGATTCCAGCAAATGTACTTAAGAAGACTCATGGCTGTTGCAAGCCCATACACCTCGATTTACTAACCCACATCACTTATTGGGACTATTACAGGAGAGGCTGGATCTGTATTTGATATATTGACAGAAAACACTCCAGTTTACAAAAAGCCATTAGCTGTTTATCAGAAGCATGTGACAAGCAGACTTGAGAGGCATGCAGTAAGTGAGCAGTTGTTACATGTGAATTAAGTAAAGCCAGAATAAGATATATGATACCCCATTCCAATCTCTTCTATAGCACTTCCTACAATTCTGCTTCCCATTATTCACCTGAAATAAAGTATACAGACTCTCAATATCCAAAAAGATGAAGAACCCACCACTCCTCATGGTAGCCACTCCCCAGGTTTTTTTGTCAGAAAAAAACCTTTAAACAAAGCTGTCTTTCCCTCACAGCCTTTGGCTTTTACCTCTTCCCTGCATCACTTATACATATTAAAGGTGTCTCCCTGTCACTGCTTCAAAACCATAAGTAACATTCTGTCATCACCCGCCTAGCTCCTGCAACATGACTGAAATTGTAATTTAACAGTAGGCACAGGTGATGGGTGTTACTCAAGAACAAGCCACAGGGAGGCAGGCAGACATTCAAAGCTCTGGCTGCAAAAACCATCGCTGAAGAAAGGAATTCTGAAACCCTCAGGCTGTGATCCCCAGTGCCACAGGCTGTGCCTTCAGCAACCAATAGGCTGTGTCCGCCCTGGGGCTCCTTCCTGTACACCTCTGGATTTTGTTGAAGAACAACCATCCAAGTTTCAAGGCATGACTGCTCACTGGCTCACTATCAGAAACAGTGGAAGATAAATGCATCTTTGGACAACACTGCTACTTGGAAGTATGTATTTTGTCAAATTTTCTTCCTGTCATGGAAAAGATATCAACAAGGTATCTGAAGACATAACAGCAACTCTCCTGAACTGCAGAGAAACTTTGAAAATGCTATACAAAGTCTGAACCCCTCTACTCTCGAATTCATGATGTTTATACCTTCTCCAATAATATTCCCATACTTCTCTAATATTCTTCCTAAAGCACCTTTAAGTTACACTGGTTTTAAGTCTGGACACTCCAGGTACTTCATCTTCCTGTAATTCTTATTTCTATGTTTTTTAAAAAAAACCAAAACGATTTTCTTAAAATGCATTGAGAACAGATGTCTGTAGTATGAAAAAATTCAGCAAGTAACTGAATTTGGTAGAGGGAGAGAAGCTGGGGAAAGACCCACCTAAAGGTATAGAGAAGGGGGGAAAATGCTCATTTGTGTAGCAATCTTAAGCAGCACTTACATGTTTTCAGGCTTCTAGTCTTGACATGTTAAGATAACAAATATTAATGGGCTCAATTGCAGACAATTTTTAAAATTCTTTTTGTGTTTTTAAGGGGGTTGTCTATGTCAGGCAGAGTGGGTGTAGTCTGAAATATGTCTGAGAAAAAATAGCAGCACCATTAAATTCAGTCTGAGATACATTTAAAGAAACAAGGTAAGAGGGTTTGATGTTTTTCTGTGTGGCTAGCAGTATTTTGATAACAAAGCTTGTGTTTTCATAAGATGTATCATGATCTCTTAACAGCCAAAAATATTCAAAGTCTCTTGCAGTCACTGAGGCAGGCAGATTTGATTCAAGAGATATATAACTTTCTTCAACACAGCCCAAGAACATGGTGTTGGACACATGCCCCTGACTGTGGACATGGAAAAAACTTCCTTAAATCAAGGTAAAAGGAATATGTGTCATACTGTGTGTTCATTCCTAGTATGAAAATAGCAGTCCCTACATGAACAGCACACAAAAAGCCTGACATGAAGCCCATTAAGAAGTAATATGAAAGTTTATGCTGTCACAAACAAGTTTCAAATCTCACCTAAGGTGCTTTTGAAGTCCTTGATGAGACTCCTCCCTGAAATTCTTACATTAAGAGAATGACTGTAGTTTTTAAAAAACATATGTAAAAAAGCCTAAGCTCTTCAATTTTTTTTGCCAAAATTTCTGATTACTCTTGTAAAAATTAGTGTTCCCTTTCCAAAGTGCTTATAAAACCCCAGAAATTCTGTCATAATCTTCTGTAGACATGTTCCAAAGAAAGGCACCATTAAAATAAACTGCAACTATACTGGTAAAATTGTTAATAGGAGCAGTCATTCTCCATACTTCCACAATTCCTGGACTCCTCAAAGGTCATCAGTAAAGAGACATATAACGACATAATTCGGAAAGGGAAGTCATGTAGTACATCCTGTCCCTGGGCACAATTATTTCTGCCTAAATCACTCCTGACCTATGTCTATCTACATAATCTTAAATATCCTAGTTATGCAGATTTTACAGTGCCCCAAACAATCTATTTCAGTGTTCAGGCTCCTTCACCATTATAATAATTTTCTTTCTCCTAAAGTCAACCTCCCATGTTCCTATTTCTGCCCATTCATTTTCTTCTGCACTAGTCTACTGAGACCATCTATTTCCAAGTATTTTGCTTCAATATATGCCATGTTTAAGAACACCACAGTTCCCATCCAATGTAACTACCCTTAACTAAAGGAATACACCTGATGGTGGTTTCTTATTTTTTTCCTTAATATACATATCTAGAAGACAAACTAACTTAGGCTGCTAACAATAATTACCTTATATGGTTTATTGGATTAATTAGCATGAAATACATATCATGTGTGTCTTATCAATAACTTGTAGAAAAATCCAACAGCACGAATCCAATCCACAAAAAATTAAAAATGCATTTGAAGAATTTCCTTTCAGGAAAGGGATTGAAATCTTGTGATTTCAATGAAAATCAATTGCGCAAGCTTTAGTCCATTTCCCTGCACTTCATGTCATCCCATTTGTTTTTCTTGTTTTCACTTCATTTCAGTAATTTTTTTTTTTTTTGGTGGAATTTCATGTCTTCAGTTTCTTCTCTGTCTCTTTATTTACCTTTCTTCCACTATCTTGAGATTTCAGCGGGAATGATTTTGTCAAGTTTTGTCCTTTTCATTGCACCTCATTTCATCTCAGAACATTTGATTGTAGTCACTGCATTTCAATTTTCTGGTTTTTTTCAATTGCATTTTTCTTTGACCATACTTCCTTTCAAGAGTGTTTTTCCCACTTGATTCTCAGATTTCAAGGTTTCATTTCCTTTCCTGAAAGGAATGATTTTATTTTATCATGTCACTTATTTTCAGAGGTACTTCAGGCACATTACAGAGCTGTTAACACGTTAAAGTAAGGTGTTTGTTCTCTTCTCATCTCGTGTCCCTGAGATTTTCTGTCTGTGTTGCTTAGGATCAGGATATGCCACGTCTGGTCCTTTTTGCACCTGGAGCTGTAAAAGGCAGAACACCCTATCAATGGAGGGAGCCCCAGCCAGAGGGAATGCCCAGGCCTTGGCTGCCTGGAGAAAAAGGGCTGTTGTTCTTATGCAGTCCATTTCGTTGTGGGATGGACAAACCCCACAGGCCCCGGAGGAGATGCCCAACATGCTGAGCTGCTGTCAGTTCTGCCTCTGAGGGCAGCCTCTTGAGCCACTGCTGTGGTCACCTCACAGTGGTTCATCACTAGGGATGACCCTTTATTCTCTAAACAGAGCACTTCATCTCACAAGTCATAATTATATGAATGGGTCTTCAACAATTTATTACAGAATTCCTATATTTTAGCAAAACCCTGGAAATGGAATGTTGGCCATTACTGCACAGGATGAATTATACTCAGTTGAAGAATGATGACCAAGTGTTACTCGGTTCACAGCCCTCTAAATTGTTTCTTGGCAAGGTACTTTTGTCCTGATCCAAAGCTAGGGCACATTATTTGTCCTCTGGTCTACCTGTGATGATTGTCAAAATGATACAGATTTACAGACTTTATAATGCCTTCCAAGGTAAATCAGCACTAATTTTATTCACAGGGATAGAGAAGATCTTTAGGAACAGAAAATTGAAAATGTCTGCAAATTTGAGATGCCCAGCCTCAAAATCTTGAGGCTTGGTTTTGCAGGTCTCGTAGCACAATATTTATCATTCATCTCATGCTGACTTTGTTTTTGTAACATCTGTGTACCACCAACATCCCTGGGGATTGATTGGTATTTGTCTCCTTTGACCACAGGAAAATACACTAGTGACATGTATAGAGATGTCTGTCTCTATAGATGCGTAGACAATTGAGTCAGTGGAGAGTGATCAGTACTTCTACAGCAGATGACCCCTTTGATTAAGATGAATAGCAACATTAAATGTTCCTGTTTCTCTCCACTGACTGTAACAAGAGTCTAACACAATCAGTCCTAAGGACAAAGGATGCCTCCTCAGTATCACAGACTGGTGGTTGTGGAGCAAGTCCTCTAACTGCATGGACTTTTCTGCTTCCCAAAGCCTTGATTCTGTACACTAATATTTTAAACACTCACACAAGAGGGCAAAGTTCTGGGTGTCACCAGGGCTATTTATGCAGTCTGCATGGGACATTTGTTGAATAATACATATAAACAGTAGCATCAAAAGCCATTTTTCTTCTAATATATTATTTCTTATTCTACCCTAACATGATTCAAGGTCCCAAACAGTAAAAAATACTTTGGTACTATGTTTATAGCTCCCATGGGTACTTATACCATGTAGCAACATCCTTTATTAGGGATAAAATCTGAGCAGGAAGGGAAAAAGTCAGGACTTTATTATGAACAGATTTCCTCTCTGCACAACTCTGAAAAAATATTCTTTCAGCAGCAAGGTGAATCCAAAGGTCAACAAAAATAAGCAATAGACTGCTTCTCAGACTTGCCAAATCTACTGTTCTTACCATGCCCTTGCCTTAAAAGCAAGAGAACCTATTTGAGGTTTTGGAAGCCAAATGTCACATAAAGAGATTTAACAGAAAAGATGTGTGTTAGTGTTTTGGTTTTTTGTTTTTGTTTTTTTCTAGTAGCTTTGGTCTCAGAAGATTTGACTGTTATTTTCCTGTGATCTCTTTTTAAACACCACCATTTAGATTATCCAAATGCAAGTTTCTTAGATTGTCCTAGACACGTCAACATAAAGTTCAGTATCCCCTCTACCCTTTGCATGGCAGGAAGTATGTTACTGTGTGTGGAGCAGGTCTTACCTGCTCCCACCTTTGCAAATCTTGGCAGAGAGGTCCCTGCAGATTCTGCTTCTCTGTTGCTGGCATCCATCCCCTTGCACAAGAGCATCAACCTAGCAGTCATTGTAACCTCTGTCAAAGGGATGTCTGATCCCAAACAGCTTTGGAGCTAAATACAAAGGACATTAAGAGATGGTGTGTGGGACATGGTATCACTCTCACTTTACAGAAGTCCACTTTTCTACTGGACCCTACTTGGCTGCAGTTCTACATGGGTCACAAAAATTTATTGTCCTATCACTCCCTGTAGTTTTTCCTTCCCTTCAGGAAAAACAACATGTGGTAGGAACCAGAAAATGTATGGGAAACCTAGTAGGTGTCATAGCCTTCTGACCTGGAGTAAGACATTTCCCAGCACTTCCAATTCAGATCTTGCCACTTAATTAATATACAACATCAGCAGAACAAAACAGTCCTCTTCACCATAATTGCAAATGTTGTGACCAGTTACTTGCAACTTATTTCAGGTAAGCTTATGAGAGAATGTTGGCAGATATATTTTGGTGGTAGTAATTCTCAATATGGAAGACCTGACTTTGTACAGAATACCCCAAGAATCCACACCATATGCCTGAGAGCATTGTCCAAACACTCAGACAGACTGGCACCTGTTCCAGTGCTCAGCTGCCCTCTGAGTGAAAAACCTTTTCCCAATATTCAACTTATACCTCCTCTGACTCAGCTTCATGCCATTTCCTGAAATCCTGTCACTGGTCATGAGAGTGAAGAGATCAGTGCCTATCCTCCTCTTCTTCCCCTCATGAGGAAGCTGTAATTGCAATGGGGTCTCCCCTCAGTCTTCTCCATGCTGAATACACCAAGTGACCTCAGCTGTTCCTCATACAGCTTCCCCTTAAGGTCCTTCTCCATCTTTGTTGCCCTCCTTTGGACACTCTGATGAAAATTTTCAAGATTTTAAGTATCTTTCTTCTGAGTGAAGAAGGTTTCCTAAATCCTTGGGGAAGAAGAGTACAGTTTAAAGCAAACACATCTCTTTAGGGAAGAAAATCACACTCTTGCTTTCCATAGGTAAGTTGCTGATCATATAAGGGCTTTTTCCAACCCCTTTCTTTTCCACCAATCACTACATCTGAGTATTGTTCTTCAATGGTCATCTATGATCTTGGCAACTAAAATTCATAACTAGCGGAGTCATAGACTGAATAGAGACGTGGGTTCACAACCTTTTACAATTTTCCAGTCACTTCTTCCCTCTGCCCACAGATGGCAACAGTCTGTTTTTCCTCTGGTATAAAAATTATATCCATCTCAATTGATCACAGTTGCAATTTAGTTTGATATTTACTGTTTCTCCTAGTGAAAAGCTTGTTCCTCTGAAAGAAAGCTTGTCTTCCTAGATACATACATATAGATATATATGTATATACACAAAAGGTAGACAAATATGAATATTCCTCCTTCCCACAAACTTTTTACTGAGTGCTTTTCTGTCTTTTTGCTAGACAAGTGAAACAAAGACTTTCTTACTCTACTCAGTGATCATTTCAGATCACAGTTGTCAGCATGATTCATTTTCAAACTGACCCTGCATCAGGCTGTAATTTTGTTTCCTTTGGAGTGCTGGTTTCTGCACAAAATGGACACTGCTTGGTGTAGACAGGATTGCTCTTGCTCTGAACACTCTGTGGATTCAGCATGAGGGTGATCCACTAATTTATACATTGATATAATGTTGTTTTCTATTTTATCCCAAATAATTTTCTTGTGAGTTCCGGGATGTGATCTGTTGATTTTGGTTTGGCGGGTTTTTTTGTTTCTGTTGGTTGGTTGTTCTGTCAGGTACTGAGTGCATATTTCCACTGATCTATCTGTCATAACCTGAAGTCTTACCTTTGTATCATTAATAGTCACCTCATACTTGGTCATTTTATACAGGAAACTGAGTGTCTTTCTCCTCACATGCATCACTTCACATTAATCTACACCAAATTCCATCTTTGATTTTACTGCCCAGTCACTCAATCTTGTAAATTCCCTATGTAGTTCTTCATAGTGACCTCCTGCCTTTTTTATTTTGAATAGATTCATATCACAAGCAGACTTTGTGACCTCAGAGCTCACGCTCTTCAGCTCATTTATGAATAGGTTGTCTGGAGAACAAATATATGCTGCACAGAGAAGAGCTCTCAGTGGAAGGGACTGTTAACCTTCAACATTTTGACTTTTGTACAAAAGTCAAAATCCACCTGAAAACAATGGTTGGAGGATTGCACAAATCATCATTTGGATGTTCCCTATGGAGACGGTTGCACTAGGCTGCAGTGATACAGGCAACAGAAAGGTTTTCCACTCAGACATGTCAGAGGAGATAAGGAGATCACGATTCCCAGAAAACATGGGAAGGATTGTGCTATATCATGACTATATACAGCTTTTTAAAGTGCTGTAGTTATAATTTGTTAGAGTGAAGAAGATACCCTGACCACTATTCAAAAGACCAGAGCCATATGCATTGCCATATCATTTCAGACATTTAAAAGTAGACTTCTCCATTCTTTAAACTGTTTTCATTGAGAATTATCTTCGGGTTGGTGTTTTTATTCTGATATCCCACTGCTTTAAATCAAATACTACAAATCCAAAATCAAGGAGCATATATAATATGGAAATGGAGTTACTATTGGGTAAATTATTGGATATATTGTTATAAAAGGGCATCTCCTTTATCATCAGGGAGATGAAATGTCTTTGGAAAAACATCAATCATGAACTGAATGTACAATCCCAAAACAAAGCTGCGGCATCTAACTGGGCAAATATAAACTTTGTCTCTCTAAGTAAGACAGTAACAAAGAAGAAGGTGATTTTCCTTCTCTGTCTGATTATTAATTAATTTAATTTAAAAGCATATGCTGAAAAGAGAAAGGTATCAGAGATCACTAGAACTTTAGGCAATCCTGCATTATACTAAAAGAAGAAACTCAGTATTTATGGAAAAAAATCTGAAAATTACAATAAGTGAAACCTGGGGGAAAAAGAAACTCAGTGACTGGAAGCTCAAAGAAGAAAAAAATCCAGTCAAAACTAATATTGATGCTTGAAGTGAAGTAATAGACTGTTGGGTCAAATGGACTTTATTTTATATGGACTTCATATATTTTGGTTGTGATTTGATATTTTTATTCAATGACGATCTCACTGAAACAAGTTACATTCCTCTTATGCAAGCAGGTTTGTAGCTGGTATTACCTTTGTCATGCTTAAGGCTTTAAAATAGACAAAAATATAGACTCAGTTTCAGACACAGGAGTAACTTGTCTGAACTAATGTTTATGGAGAGGAGTTCAGAAAACATATATCTATACTATATAGAGATATAATTATATAGATATATA
>VWYP01002365.1:0-24778 GCA_013400435.1 Pycnonotus jocosus | reverse complement strand
ACTAGCTGAGTAACTAGTAACTATCAAACTAGCTTTGATAGCTAGGAAACTAAAACTTGGTAATGCAAGGAAGGGCTGCTGTAGAAATACAGTCCAGAATCACTCTGCAGCAAAATGTCTTCAGCTGTTACCTTCAGGTATGATGCATTAAAATTCTACTTCATATAGAAATCCCCTCATATATATCAAGATATGAAATGAAAAACATAATTTTTAGGCCCTTCTTGTTCTTTGAGTTATTAGAGAAAATAGCTGAAATGATTACACACTATCTTTTTTGGGGGGGGAGCAGTTTGCACATTAAAAAATAGGTAATTTACAAAAGAGAATTTCACATTTTATGTAACTTTTTCTCTAGATTATAGCTAGTCTGCAGTCCGTTAATTTTTCAAGCATTTGGTAACTGTTCAGCAGCAACATTATTAAAAGTGTTAGGGTAAAATGCACTATGCAATTCCTATGGATTTTTAACTATGCAAAATATAATATATGCTTCTCATACATAAATTGAATTCATTAGATATGGTATGATCTGTCCTTCTTATGGACAGTGTACTGAAAGATTTAGCACTGCTAATGCTAACAAACAACATACTATGCATCTCAGTTACGATAGAGAATAATTAAAACTAAAATGGAAGATCAGCTATAGACTTCAGCTTGTACATGTGACTGACTCCTCACATAGCTCCTTTCTAGGTGAAAATAATGAGCTGATTAATAGAACTCGAGCTTCTAGGTTAGTGTAAAGTCTGAGGAAGTTATACCTTCACCAAAGAAATCAGCATTTTAGAACAAAACATAAACTTGTTACCTTGAACTTGATACTCATCTTTTTAAGAAACTGATGTTTTATTTTGTGAAATTAGGAATTTTCAAAAAAGCTAGGCTGGATACCAGATTTTTAGTTCAATGTAGTCTCTCTTACTACAGCCAGATCTACTGGTTTAAGAGCTGAATCAAGATAACTTCATTCAGAGAGAATGAAGTTCAGAGAATTTTTTTCTCTTCAGTCAGAGAATTTTTCTTTCAATACCTGTTTTTTTCTGACTTCATGTGAAACTATCTTCTTTATACCCAGATAGCAAAGAGATGAAAACTCATTACATTACATTACATTACATTCATTTAATGCCTCTTTCCTTGATGTGAGAGAATAGATGTATTTAAATGATAATCACATCAGGGCAATTTCCATTTCTGTTCTTGTACTCTTTATGAACATGTATAACCCTGCAATCAACATTTTAAGATCTAGTTCTGCCTAGCATCCAGTTTTCAAAAATTTTGATTGCCCAGTAGCTCCTTCTTAGCTTCTTGATGAAACATCTGAATACTTAATATCAGGCCTCATAATTTAAAGCTTCATTATGGATATGTAATTTGAAATTTAAGATAGAAATGATTAGCAACCTGTCATTGTAATAAAGCAAAATGATAGAGGTGGCATGAGAGGATAGAGTGAGAAGTAGTGACACACATCTGAAGGGATTAGATCCAGTTGTAATATGAAAAGGAAGGAACATACCTTTCATAATCAGAGATAATTTAAAACACTTTCTTTTGAAATGCTTTGAAGTAGATTACACAGGTAGATGGCTACATAGAATCTATTACTGTTCACTATTAAAAAACCCCCAAAAAATGCTCCAAACATTTATTTTTCTGACTTTTCATCCTCTTGACAAATTTGCAGTTGAGCAAAAAGTTGTCAAGAAACTCCAGAGTACCTGACAGAATCTGTGGGAAATATGAATCTATGGTCGACTTTCTTGATCATAACATATAGGAACATATTCATTTTCTGAGATCCTGAAAATAAAAATGTGTATGAAAAGATATAAAATTATATCATTAATAGACTATGTTGAGCCACCATATGTAAGCCACTAAAATTGCATTCAGTTAAATCAAGTGCACTGTAGACTACAAAATATCAGCTCTGGCCTGCTGAACTTCAATATCATGAGCCTCAATCTGCAATCTGTGTCCCTCCATTCTTCTCTCACTCTTTCTCTTCTCACCCCCTCTTTCCTTCCTCTATACCAAGTGGCATATTTCAGTTATCTTTGGTACCACTGTGCACAAACCTCTTCATGTTCAGCTTCTTTATTATTCAGAAAAGAACACATCTGATAAACATCCCTCTCCATATAGCACAATGCCCCTGAAAAAAAAAAATATTTCATGAGAAAAAACTAGAACATATTACTCAAAAGTAATAGACTTCACTTACAGTGACAACAGAAAATGGTGAGGCGCACTAAAAATTAAGGAGAGATTTTTTTTAAAAAAACCTTTGGAGCTAATTTTATCACTGTCTAATGACACAGCATTGCTGGTTGGAGAGAGAAATGGGGAAGCTCTAAGTCTGCTGATTCTGGTTTGGTTTTTTTTTTTCTGGAGAGGTTTCTGGGGGGGATTTTTAGTGGCTTTCAGGCTCTCTACAGCATGTATAGGTATTAATATCTGAAGAAAGAACGCTATACTCAATTTCCTATTTGATAATTTAGGCTAAGTACAGTGTAGCTGTACCCTTTTATTTTATTTCTGGTGGGATAATTTGATTTTTGAATAGAAGAGTTTGATGCACTTTTCCATTTCCTGTTGTCCTAAGATACATAAGCAGCTTTATTCATTGAGAGTACAGGAGGGGAAACACAGCTGCTGGGAAAGAAAGCAGCGTAGCATCTTGGCTGCACAGCAAAGGGGATTCAGTGGACTCAGTTCTGCTTTGAACAGTGCTTCCTTCTCTTCTCACTGTGTTATTTTACAGCTATTAAACAGGTAGCTGACATTGCTAAAATCATTGACTTCATTAGGAAATGTACTGCTAGAATTTATGGCAACCTTTATTCATATAAATATGAGAGACATTTTTGTGTTATCCTATTGGCCATGGCAAAGAATAGAAAAACTTAATATATGATTACCCTTATAGTAAAAACTCTGAATGCCCAGGAGGTGAATTGCAAATATTTATAATAGTGGTATGAAATATAACTTTATCTGGTTTGTACTGCTGCACATATTTTTAAAGCTGAGTTATAAAACTGAATTATTAGACACTGTATAAGTAATGAAATGGTCCTCATGTTTGTACTGGAGCACTGCTATGGAGTTCAGCAATTTTGCTGGAATGTTTTTGAGAGGTATTTGAGAGCAATGTTAAAAATTTCAAGAATGATCACGGCTTTATGAATAATGGGAGGTGGGGAAGCAAAGAGGGGAGCAGATAGTGTTTGTTAATAGAATAAGATTTCCATCTAGTGATTTCTGTGGACTTATCATGCACTTCCTTTGGCAATATTAAGAAAAACTGGTAGCTGATGTACAGCTTTATTGAAGCATGTAGATAAGAAATATTAGTAGGACTTAAATATGAAAGGATGTGGGTGTTAAAAATAATTTTGGCAGTAGGTATAAAACTAGAGAATGTGAACAAATAGCATAAACTATTTTTAGCTCTCCTGCATATCAGAATTCAGAAATGTGGCTACACATAATCTAAATTTTGGATTCAGGTAAGGTTCATGTTGTCCTAGCTGTATAAGGCTAATAATATCACTGCTAGCTTAAAAAAATTAAAGGAATACTAATGAATTATTGTTTAATGTTAGAGTGCTCTCTACAAGAAATCCACTGAAAAAATTTTGCCAGGTTGGAGTTGTAAAAGCCACAGAATTTAAGCTGTAAGTTTGTCACTAAGTTTACAACCTGATGGATGCTATAGGCTCTTTGTCATTGCTGTTCACATTTTGTCCTAATTGCTGTGGGTATGGCTGATCTCTGTCATTACATTGCTTCAACAAGCCCTTAATAAAAATTGAAAGGAAAAGGAAAAGGAAAAGGAAAAGGAAAAGGAAAAGGAAAAAGAAAAGGAAAAGGAAAAGGAGGGAAGGTTTGGGAAGGTTTGGGAACGTTTGGGAACGTTTGGGAAGGGAAGAGAAGGGAAGGGAGTCAAAACAGGAAATAATTAATTGCATAAACAGGTACATTTAGATGAAACATACTAAATCCAACAAAGCAGCATGCTAGACATAAGCCAATATATATCGTTTATTTTTACCTCTATTTAACATGTTGGAATAAAAAAAAAAAAAAGGTGCTGGACTTTCTGTATTTTGTCTGAATGTATTAATATCTGCCGAATTTTCTAGGAAGTCCTGGAAAATTACCTAACAAATCCTTTTTGTTATGGAATACTATGGAGAGGGAACGGAAAACATCCCACTAATGCCTCTTCATAGACTTGTATCTACTACAGACTTTTATGCCATTCCTAATAGTTTGCATAATGCACAGTAAAGATGCATAGCAAAGCTGTAGCACAGAAGACAATCAATTCCTTATGAAGTCAATATCTGGTTGCCATGGTGCTTCTACCTATCTTACCTATATGCTGTACTGGTAAGACCATTCCTGTATAAATCCAGAGGAAGCAGAGAGAAAAAATAGCTCTGTGGACTTGATCTGGTTAATTTTTATAGCATTTCACACTAATTTCTTGATACCATAACCACTGATTGGGCTAAAGAATGTCTTCTGGAAACAAAGTTAGCTCTTGAAGACATCAAGCTTTAAGAAAACTTTCTTTGATCCCACTGATCACTCTGCCTCACACAGAAGTAAGACTTTTTAATTCTGATTTTTGAACTTCCAGCCCTAGCTTTTGTTCTGCTTTTATCTGCTAAATTATAGAGCCCTTATTATTAGCATCTGTGAGTTCTTATGGAGGTTCTTAAGTACTGCAATAAAATCACAGGCTTCAGAGTACTCTTTCTCTTTAATATGGGCTTTTGAAGCATTAACATAAATGCAATTTCCTAGTAATGAATTATTTTCTGTCATTTCTCTGCATTTTCATCATTTTGTGACAGCTGTGTGAAAAAGAGCTCTGATCAATACACTTGTCAGGCTGAGGCTTGTACCTGATAACCATAACCTGTCCTATCTTCTTATTAAATCAGAGCAATCTCTCTGTCCTGCATGTGTGAGGGTTTAAAGGGCTGAGTGCCAGCTACTGGAGCCAGGATTGGGGTGCAGGTAACCCTGGCCTGGTATCAGCTACTGGAGAGATTGAGGTCTCCATGCCAGCTACTGGGTGGGGGTCTCAGCTGCTGCTCACTGGGGTGGGAATGGTGTGTGTCCCAAAAAACAGCTAGCAGGAGGAACCTGCATGAGTGAAGCAAGTGAGGGGCTCAGTGCCAGAGCTTGGAGGGAGCTGTGTGACAGGTGCTGAGGCAGTGTGATGACACCTGTCTTCAGCTTCTCCATCTCTGGGTGTGCACAGGTCACTCACCTGCTTCCATCCGGACTAACCAGCAGGAAGGAGCTTCTGGATCCAGGGTGGGGATGGGGAGTCCATGCTGGACAACTATGCCAGTACTGCATGTTTGCTAGTAAAGCATCAAGCTGGACCAGCCAGAGATGATGAGACCTCTGGGGCCAGTAAGAGGGCCTGGAATCTCTGTGGGGTTTCCAGGCAGGCAGAGGGATCGTGCTGGTACTTGTGGGACCTGTGAATGTACATGTGCTCATGCAGCCAGGTAATTCTGTGTGTGCAACTCCATGAATGACCTCCACTACATCCCATGTCTGGCAGACAAAGAGAGGGTTTGGCCACTGGTGCTCATGCTCAAAACAGTGTCTTGCCTGGTGTCTTGTGTGTGTCTGTGTGTTTCTCTGGGATTCTTGCTTAGCTGTGAAACTGGTTAAATCTACAAATGGGAAAGCAGCAAGGAAGTCTGCTGGCTTGTGTCACATCCCCAGGCTGCAAGCTGCCCCAAGTCTGGGCTCTTGTGGCCAGGCAAGGAAATGTCCAGGTTTCAGAGCTGCTGGATGCAGTGGCCACTTATTACATCCCTTCGGATGTTCAAATGTCATTTGGGTTCACCAAGCATAGTTTGCCCTTGGTAACTCTGGCTAACTACTCCCAATTAGCATCATCTTTCAGGGGGTAGAAAATGGATTACAAAAATGTGTTCTTTAGGCTACTTCCAGGAGTTGAGGGAAGGATTATTAGTTTATAGTGACTGTAGTGATCCCTCCTGCTTTCATGAGGGCAAGTGTATCACTAATCTGTCTAATCATGAAGGACTACTGTAAATTGCTATTATTTTCTATGAATTATAAACAGCAGTGTTTCAGTCAGGGTGGGAGAACTCTCCTGGTACCCTTGGGTGAATCTGTGAATTGAATACACCCAACTTTTCGATGTAAACCCAGAACCAATTACCTCTCTCTTTCTCAGCTGGACTGATACATGAACAGGTTACTCCTTATGAAGAACAATGCACACAAGGCATGGAGTTCTTTGGCCTTTTCCATATTGATTAATATTGTCTTTGTCACTTCATGAATCTGTAGTTCTCCCCATCCTTTTTTGCCACTAGCATACATGTAGAATCCCTTTGTACAATCCCTTAAACCCCTCCCTAGTGTTAATGCCCCCCTGGACTTTGACCTTCTTGATTTTGTTCCTAGGCACCATTTTTGTACACCTTGTATGCTGTCTATCCTTTTTTCCCTTTTTTTTTTTTTTTTCCTGTACTTCTTTGCATTTTAGTTCATTAAGAAGCTCCCTTGTTAGCCTCATGAGTCATTTACCAAAGTTCACTTCCCCTTAAAATAGTTGGGATGTCATTTAAAAAAATCAGCCATCTCTCTGACTGCACTTCCTCCCCATAATTGCTTCCCAGGAGATTTTGCCTAACAATTCACCAAATAAATCAAAATATGATGTCTTAAAGCCTAGTGTCCCAATTTTAGTACTTACTTCTCTGCCTTCCTTCTAAACCTGGGCTTAATTTTCTTTTACTCTGTAGTCAGGTCTCTATCCCTTGAAAAGAGTATTTTTAAAGGCCTTCCTTCTGAGTTAAAAATGTCTACATATGATTATATTGTTATTTGCGTTGATCAGGTAGTCTTATTTCTTCCCAGCAGTTCTATTTTTGTCTTCAGATGAGGTGCTATGATTATGAGGCTCAAACCCTTGGAGACAACTGTGTAACCAGGCATTGGTCAGCTGGATGCACTTGCAGCCAGAGCTTCTCTCCTAATCAGAAGGATTGAAATGGATACCCAACACCTTAAGGGATCACATGCTCCTCATTCTTCCCCTCAGAATCCCATATCAACCTCAGATCAGGTTAAGGTTTTCCTTGGCCCTGTTATTACCATTCAGATGAGTGAATAGCATGAAGCAGCAGTTGTGAGGCTGAAAAATGAGCAATTGCTCTGTAAAATGATGTGCCTGAGCTGCAGGCAAGAAGTGCACAGTCCAAGACCAGAGGTCTGTCCTGCAGGCAGGGGACAGTGCCATGCAGGAGGGAGCATCTGACCACTGAACCCCTCAAAAGCTCATTATGGATGGCTGTGTCACTTTGTTATCAGTACACAAAAGTATAGTTGAAGATTGTTTCTGCTGCCAAATATTTGTCATCCTATTTTGGGGGGAATATGTGATGAATTCATCTAAATAGACTTGTCATTCTCTTCCCTGTTCTTTCATTAAAAAAATAGCATATAATTTTTTAGGAAAAAAGCTCATGCACATGTGCTTGATTATAGATCTAGTGTTTTATTCTAGCATAATTAGCAGTTAGACTTTACTGGTTGTTGAGTGCTAAATTTTCTTTGATAAATCTTTTTTTAAAAAAAAAGTTGGTTGGACAGCTACAGAACAGGCATAATTTTGCTCTAGACAAATGAATGGAAATATATTTATTTGCTTTAACATTTGCAAGAAAAGTCATTCTTTGAAAGCTAAAAACCAATGAATAACCTATCATTTCTTCTGCCTTAAGGAAAAACTTAATTATTGGGAAAAAAAAATATGTCTCTCCCTTAGTCTGGTAAAAATCACTTACTATTTCAATGTTCTGTTTAATTTATTTCTTTCAGAATAATGTTGTTAAATAAGCCATATTTGTCAACTTATGGTAGTGCAATTTATCATTTTGATACATGCCTCATATTGAAGCTTAACTAAGACAGTGATTAATTTGAAATCTTAATTATATGTCAGCCTTACTTTAGTTTTTTTTTTTTCCCTTATATTTTCAATGTCATTTTTCATTTAAAGAATAATTGAATATATATGGCACGTCTTGAAAGAAATTTCCCAAGAGATTCTAAGGTTTACTTGGTGAACTTACATTCTTCAGCTATTGGACTGTCATATTGTTAAGATAAGTACAGTACTCTGACAGACAAAAAAAAAAAAATCTTAAGGCAATCCAATTTAAGATTCACGTTTTGATCTCATGTCTAGACAAGCAGTGATAACTGTAATCCAGTATAGCTGAACAGTATTCTGCAGGAACCAGTATATACTGCTCATTATAGTACCTAATTAAGTGCAGCTCCATGTTTATAAGCAGGTGCTTCCTTCAAATTTTAAGTTACAGCTCAATGAAACTTTAGAATAGTAATTCACAATAGCAGACTTTGAAATATCCATAACTAATTAATAAAAATGAAACTGATGATAAGTACCACTTACATATCTAGAACTACATGGCTTAATCCTTTAATCTGCATTTGGTTCTTGATAGCATTTTGGCTTTGATTTGTGATAGCTTTGACAGAACTTCTGTAGCAATAATATCAAAATATAGAGATCTGCAAGAACAGGTTCAGTATGCCAGCATGCAATCATAAAGACTCTTCAAAAGACAGGAACTCTACAGATGGAGAAATTTATTTCTGAAGAGAACAAAATAGAGAATAATACAGAACTGTAAACTGCAAGACTCATTTTGTCATCTTAACAGATTTTCAAAATCTGCAAGTTTTTCACATGAGTTAAATTTATAGTTCATATTTGGACACTTAGATCTATAAAAGAGTCATACTGTTGAGCAAAAATTATATGACAAGTAAAATGCTTGGAAATAGGTGAATTTGAAGCATCCTGTTATGTCAGTCACTAACATCATCCTGAACAATACCAGCATAATTATTTAGTGGTGATTATGACAACAGTTTCATTTCAACATGAAGAGAAAAGCAATTGCTTACTCAGCACTGGAATTCTCTGCCTATTAAAATAAAATGGAATTTGTTAGAAAGAGATTTACTTTTTTGATCAGCTCTTAGCAGAGAATTTCTCAGTAGCCTATGAGGACATGCAAGCAAAACTCAGTGCAAAAGTAGAGAGCTTTGAGATGGATAATAATACTGTGAACTACATGGTCAGTCAAGTGCCTTACAATTTGAAAAAAAAATGTTTAAATGATTGAAAGTAATTTATAATTAAATTACATTTTTATATATGTGAAATAATTAAATAAAAGTAAATATTAATCTCTCTGGAAGAGCCATTCCCCTTCGAATCCCTGAACACCATAAAGAGAAAGTAGTTCCTTTGCCAGGTGACAATAGGCCACTAACATTTCATGGACCACCAGTGGCACATTACAGCTAAAAATTATTTGGCTAAACTGCTTATCTAAGATAAATACTGTAGATGTATTTGGAAAGATCACAAAACATTGACAAAATTTTAAAACTTCTTTTTAAAATTTCAACGTTAACCTATTTTTTTAAACAGATATTTATTCTAAGAAAAAATCCTAATGAATTCTTGACTTTGGATAAATTGATGAATTTGTGATTAATTCTTGATAGAACTTTTATTTAAAATTCCTGAATATTACATTCTAAAAAGAAATTAGTTCATTACATGTAGAATGTAACATTTAAAAAGAATTTTCTGAAAATAACACCAGTGGAATAATTAAAAGAAAATCCATTAAAATATCAGCTGACATTTTGGTGTCAGAGATTTTTTATACCTTCTTTCCTTTTAATTTTACATTCTGCAGTTCCCCTGCTATGAAGTAGCATACATCTGAAGTGTATATTGAGAAAATGAAGAAACCTGACATAAGAAAACAATCCTACTGCTTTCATATAAAAAATTAGAAGACTGGGAGACATCCTTATATATTTATTGTATGATTAAAGAAGAAATAAAAAAAATATTAGGATCACAAAAGATTTTTTTAAATTAATTTAGCATTAATGTTGTTCTACCCTTACTCCTCTGTCAGTGTGCTTCTAAGCAATTTGTTCTTAGTTTTTTTAGGACCAGATACCATTGCCACTTGCAGCATTCAATTCCCAGTCTCTGTAAAGATGTAATCAACAGGGATGCACTTAGTGCCAGTTGCAGGGCTGATTTTGTGATGAAATATGTATCCTATGGGAAATGATTTGAAATCACAGGGTAAGAAAATGCTCCTAAATGATGGCTTCTCTACATGAAGTCCAGGTCTGAACTGATGATGTAGAAATAAAAGTCTGTGCTAAATGCTTATTCTTCTCAGCACCCTGTCACTTGTGATTACTAGCTAATAGTAAGTAGACAGATGACAAGAATAAGATGTTTATAGGCAAATATTGTTGTTAAATAATAACGTGCTGTGTCATCTTTAATTACAGTGTAGCATTGCTCAGTTCTGTACTTGTCACAAGAGCTCATAATGCAAGTGATAAGAATGTGTTATTCTGGGCATGAAGCATCTTCATTTGGAAAAACTTTCTTCTTCCACCCACAAATCTGATACTGTCACACCTAAAATACATCCCAGCTTCACATATTGTTGAGATACAATGAAATACAGATTCCTCATCTAGTTCCAATCCCCAGCCATGGGCAGGGACACCTTCCACTAGACTAGGTTTGTCAGAGCTCCATCCAACCTGACCTTAAACACTCCCAGGAATGTGGCATACACAATTTCCCTAATCAGCCTGTTCCAGTGACTCACTACCCTCACAGCAAAGAATTTTTCACAAAATCACAGACTACTCTGGGTTGGAAAAGACCCACAAAGGCTATTGAGTCCAACTCTTAAGTGAATGGCCCATACCAGAATCAAGCCTGTGACCTTGGCAATGAGCACGATGTTCTTTTTTATAAAATCTAATCTAAACCCACAGTTTGAGTCACTTCTTTATCATTTAAATACATTTGTTTATTTAATATTCATAGGATATCTTTTAAGTGCAGCATAAAATAATATTTAATAAAACCAGGAAAAATTGCTCAAAACCAAGGAGTTAATTGGAAAAGAAATCAAAAGAAGAAATTATTGACAGATTAAAATGCAAAAGAAGATAGAACCTAAACATTGTTGAAACAGATTTAGTTATAACTGCAAGGTGATAGGAAGACTCTTATGAGTCCTCACATTAGTGTTGGTGGGCAACACATTCCAATTTTGACCAATGGACCAAGACAAATAAGCACAGTACTAGAGAATTTTTCAGGGGGATCACCATCAACTTGGTAAGATTAAATCAGAACTAGAGAGCAGGAATAGGAATTGAAAAAGCAGTGAAAAGAAAGTTATTTTAATTTGATTATTTAATGTCACTATTACTTTTCAGGTCCTACAGACTTCATCTGATTCCTATTGTTATCTTCCTTTCTCTCTCTCTGGTCAGCACTCACCAGGCTATGTAGGGAGCAATATTAGGGAAATAATACAGTTGAAAACAAATTTTGTTGCATCGGTAATATTCCCTCATCCTTTTCTCTGGTCCAGCCTGCTGTATGGCTCAAAAATACCAATATGAAGCGAAGCAACCAAAGTCATAGATGAGAAACACACAACTGATGGTGTGAGAAAACACAGCTCCATTGACAACAGCACATTTACTTGAATTTCAAACATTTATCAAACTGCATCTTGATGCAACATGTGTAATGCAGAGTGACAACAGCAGGTTATAACAGAGCTGTGAATTGGCTCACTAATCATCTGCATTTCAATGCTTAAAACCTGCTGACAGATTAACTGACACAAAACTGATGCTCGGTGCTTAGAAGAAAATGCATTACAGTATTTTGGATTCTCAAGACTGTTTTGAATTGCAAAGGCTCCAGGAAACAAGTTAGTCATGTTTGGTTTTGGGTTTTTCATGACAGGATTACACAGCGTGTGTGTCATATTCAGTTGAATCCAGTTTAATCACTATACAGACTTGATAGATTAAAAATGAAAAAATGGACTCCCAAATATTAAGTATGTATTATAGATTGAAAATAGTTACAAAAGAGAAACTTAAGATTTTGAAATCTTAACACTGATTTTCCTTCTGAACTGTTTCAATTTCTCTTGAGATTGAGATCTCTTTTTCAAACATCTCATCCAGGACCCCTTGGTTTTAAGTTTGGCTTTTCCATGTGAGATATTTCAGAGTATGCTTTCACTGCTCACTTCTAAGGGATGGGGTTCTTTTCTCTTCTTCTGTCTCTATACTTAAGAATTTAAATGAAATTTATTTATTTGATAGACAAAATGTCTGAATTGTCCATGAAAATCATGATACGCATCAGTTTACACTGCCAGTACTACTTATGGCAAAAATGCAAAAGAAAGTAAAAAGGATACTGCCTTGTTTTCTGGCATTGGTTTCCTTTATTAAGAGTTTTTATTTTAACTTCACTTTAATTTTATTTTAATTTCATTGGCATTGTTTCTCTAGCTCTGTACTTCAATCCCAGTACACTGTCTTGTAGGTGGCATTTTTAAAGACTGCTACATCGGTTTATAAACTCCTATCATGTGTGAGGGGTTAGGTGGTCAGGATCCACTACACAAGTTTTCCAATACACATTACAGTGCTGATGTCAATATCCTGTATTGTCATTGCAGACATCCTGTACAGTAGAGGGTAGAGTAAACAATTCCAGACTACCATGCCATTTTTTGTTCTTACTATTGGCTATAAAGTCAGCATAAATGACTAGGACTTGTAGGTTTATAGGTAAGTCATACCTGGCCACACTGCAACATAGTTTTTTCTCTTCATTGGCATGATCACACATATTTGAGCATTATTGTTTTTCACCCCGTTCCCCAGAAATCTTAATAGTTTTACATTATTTTCACATAAGTGCATGTGACAATGTTGAAAAGCGTAAGTATTTGTGGCATTATTGCTGTTCCTGCCTTAGGGTCACAGATAAGCATTGCATTGACTCCTAAGGCAGCTCATGGGAGTGCTGAAAGGCCACAGCGATGTTTCAATTATATTCATCCTCCCCTCATCAGAGCACTAAAGAGTCAAAAACTCTTCCATACCCTCAACCAACTTGTCTGATCATTTCACCTATTATTTGGTGGATTTTTCCTATCATTTTTGCCTGTATGCAACAAAGGCAAGCATAACTTTCAGTCTCTCTCTGAATTTGCCCACTTCTTTGAATGACTGAAGCTAGGAGACTTGTTCAGAGAATTTACTTGGATTTGCTCTATATTTAATAATATGATACAAATCTGCCCAAAATGTGTGCCTCCATTCCTGACCAAAATTAGAACTTCATTACAGTTCATCTGATCTGTTGACTCTTTTTTGTCTTTGAGAATAACTAAATTAATTAATAATGATATAAAATAATTTTGTTCATAGATCTTCTATGATTAGGAGGAATTGAAAAATTCAATATTTTGGTGCAAAGCCAAATTGAATTTCCAGTTTACCTTTCTTTTTATGTAATGAATATTTCTAATTGTGCTCACACCATTTGAAGAATAAAAATTTAAGATTTACATGTACGTCATCTTCTAGTTTTAGTATGTGTAAGTTTAGCATAAGAAAACAAACTTTTCATTTACCACAGAAACTACACAGAATTCTAAAGATGTTTATCAACTGATTTTACTTTAAGAACAAGATAAAGAAACCAATTAGTTGTAACAGACAGGGCATCAATTGAAAGTCACCTGTTTATTATTCTGCAGCAACAATTCAGTCTGGTTGTTTGGTATACAAAACAAATGTACATATCCTTATATATCCACATGTTAAAGCAGTAGATATGTTAAAGGGCAATGCCATTATGGTTTTGAAACAAATAAAAGGCTTGAGCTACAGTCTCTTGCCTTTCCAGTATATGTTGTAAGATTTTGTAGTGTCGATTTTCATATTATAAAGAAGGTCATCTTCAGGGGAAAAAAATAAACCAAAAGCTTTTCTCTGATTCCAGTCAGACTCATTTGAGTACTTTTTCTTGCTTTATATCCTCATAGATATGCTATAGTCTTTTTAAAAAGAAAACTAATATATCAGGAACTCCTGTTCATGGCATTCATTTTGGCCTAAAATCATCTTTTCTGTTACTGGGTTGTTTTGGGAAAACACTAACAGAATATTCCTTTCTTGTAAGAGCATAAACATAAGCTTCAAGTACTTGTTGTATGATTCAACAGTGCACCCAGGAAGCAATGGAAGTTAATATCATACAGGGCATTCATAACTGGATCCTTAGTGCAAGAAAGATGCTGATTCATTGCAGCAAGTTCAGGCAAGGGCCACCATGGAGCACTCAGCCTCCAAGGAGAGACAATGGGAGATGTGCTTCCTCATCCTGGAGAAGAGCTTCCGGGGACAGGGAGGCGTCACAGCATTCTGCAAATACTTGTATGGAGCTTAGAGAGAAGGGTCTTCATTGAAGTGAGTGGAAAGACAGGCATGCTTACCAAAATTGTCGAGAGTGATTGTGGAATCTCCCCTTTGAGATCTGTTCTTCTAGCTGACCCTGCTTTGAGCAGGAGATTGGACTAGAGCCCTCCCGAACTTTCTCCAACCTGAATTATTTTATGACTCTATAATAAGCAACTCATAGAAAGTAACCAAGAGTAATAATTTTAACTTCCCAGTTTAACATGAACAGTGAATGTGCATTCTTGAAGGATTTATTTCCCTGCAAATACAGACAGATTTTGAAGTTGTTTTGATGTAGATCCAATTAAATATAATTTTATTGTCAGAGAAAAACAAAGGCTGGACAAAGAACCTGAAACTGAGGGTCTCTAGGTCAGTTTCACATAGGCTGTGCTCTCTTCAATGGGTCACAGTCCAACATGGGTAGCAGAGCCAGGGCATGGTAACAGGGTGAGGGCCAGGCTGGAGGTAAAGTACCAACATGATGCTGAAAGTCCTTACAGAGCTAAGCCACTACATCACAGGGCCAAGGCATCTGTGCAGCAGACATCTGAGGGCTGGCTGGAGGGCACTGATGGATCCAGACTGGGATAAAGTGGGACTCCTGGGCCCATTGGGTAGAAATGTGCATCCCAGTTGATGCTGATCAAGTTCTATTGCTGCCTTCGGTGCCTTGGCATTAAATCTGTCTCAGGTTGTTGAAGATATTTTTACTTTGTGCACATATGTTGTCCTTTTTTTTTTTTTTTTGAACTGTGATAGCTGCAAGTGTGCAGATCCTGAAGTTTTACTATGTATCTTGAAATCTGTAAATAAGTAGATATGCTCTTTACTACAGATATAAGCAGATATTTATCTTTACTACATTATTCATTATTTATATTTCTGAATTGACAAGTCAGAAATACCATCATGTCAAGTTCCACAGGACAATAATTTTAATATTTGTAACCAGATGACTTCTACCTTCAAAATAGCTCATAAGACACAATGAAATTGTTTACAATATTAAATTTAGTTTATCTCAGAAAAAATTTTTTTGGACATCATCCTCTGAAAGGGAATTATTTTTTTTCCCACTGATTTTCTGGAAAGCATTGTCTCTTAATTTTGAGAACCAAAATTAGGAACCTGACACCATGGGGATCTTAATAGTAAAGAAGGCTCCACAGAGGGATCTGGGCAGGCTGGATTGATGGGCTGACACCAGTTCTATCAGGCTCCACACTGGAGTCCTACCCTTGGCTCACAACAACCTCCTGCACCACTACAGGTTTGGGGCAGAATGTCCAGAAAGCTGCTGGGTGGAAAAGGACTTGGGGGTGTTGGTCAGGAGCCAGCTGGACAGGAGTCAGCATGTGCCCAGGTGGCCCAAAAGTCCAGTGACATCCTGGCTTGTGTCAGGAGTAGTGTGGAGAGCAGGACCAGGGCAGTGAATGTCTGATACTGAGCACAGACAAAACTGAATATTGATACTGACAGTGACTTTCCTTTCTTTTCAAAATGTAATTGTACCCCTTTGTTATCTAGTGAAATGAACTTAAGTGAATTATATTTTGGATATTCTAAAAGTGTCATCAATTTACATGTTCTTTTGAAAGTTGTGTAAAACACACATCCTAGCCCTGAAAGTTTGCAAGTTGAATGTGTTACAGACCATACAATACACAAGACATACGGCTGAGAGAGTATATTTCTACTATAAGTTTATAAACTTAGATTAATTGTCTAAATTACATTTCCAATACAGAATATCTTTTGAATGTTCATTCCTCCCAGACCAGCATTAGAAACTAAATTAATTAAATTCCATTAATTAAAGCTGCATAAACTCAATGCAGCAAATTATTTGCATATTTTTTGGCTAATTTTTCTGGCCAACTGCCAGCTCTGAAAAAAAATTAAATGTGGTTAAGTGGTTATCACTATCAATAAGGACTTGTGCCTTTTTTCTGTTTAAACACTATTACCTCTACCCTGTGGCACATTAGACCTTTAATTAGATGACTCATTCTTTTAACTTTTCTAGAAGTGTTCATCTACTTCATCAAACCATTGAGAGCTTATTAGCAGAACTTATTTGTCTGTGACTGGTTTTGTAAACTGAAGGGATTAAAAAAAACAAACAAACCCAAAAACATTAGTAGTATATATTATAAAATAGTCCTAAAATTACAGATTTTTTTGATATTAACTTTTTAATTTTCTCTTCTTTCTTGATTGTTTGTTTGTTTCGTGCAATGATGGTCAAACATTCTGTCATTTACTAGGAATTAAGGGGTCATTGACTTATTTCAAGTGAAAAAAAATCTCTGTAACTCATAGTACTATCATTAGAAACTCCACTGTAGCATTAGACAGATATAATTTGCAAGAGTAGCCTGAACCAGAAAAGTAAAGAGGTTGTCAGAAAGATTGAAATATGACAAAAGGAAACAATCAATATCTGGCCTTATCAAAGAACCTCAGCTAGGGAGACAGTGAATTGTCATTGAACTGAGACTTCTGAGACTGAGACACGGAAAAACTCAGCAATTCAAGAAAGACAATTGGATTATCATGAACCTGAAAGTGTGTTGAAAATATAACAGGAATGGAAGAAGTCTACAGATTGTAGGGGAAAAAAAATCTTCAGTTGATTTGTTGAAATTTTAAAACAGAAAAGAGGAATTTAAATCTTAGATGAGTAACTCATCTTCCTAATAAGGCTCAATCTTACAGTAACATATGGAAAAGTCAAAATAATTTCTCATACGGAAGGATCAGATGCAGTAGATGAGTAGTTTTGCAGTCTAAAAAAAATACCTGTCAGCAGGTTGGGAATTCCTTGTATTGATTAGAAAACTCCTTTTGAAAGAAAAGATCTAAATTTAAATTGCCACCTTGCTTGCAAATCCAGCTAAATTTGAAATGGGCACTTATTCAAGGTCTAGACTCTGTGAACCTGTTAATTAACAGATAATCTGTAGTGATTCTCTCTCAGTCTAGATTACTGCAGCTGTTCCACTTGTGTGGACAATTAGGTATTTATTTCATCAGGGATTTCAATCTTTTTTATTCCAGGTGATTATTCAAAGAAGCTCACTTTCTTTCTCAGCAAACTTGCATAACCCATTTAGATACTAGTTTTCATATCTTCTTTTTCCAGGTTAATTTAAAATGAGAAAAGTTTTTTTCTCATCCAAAAATTTGGTATGATAATATTATATTTTTCACAATTTCTTTGAGTCTTTTCTTCTGAGTTTGTTGTGAAGAAATCTAATAATTTTAAAAATATGTAGATAAATGTCTGACAGAAAAACATTAATTCATATGATCTGAATAGTATTAAAACAGGAAAATTAAATACTTCATATATTTCAAACATTTAGATAAGCCTAGTAAGAAAATATTCTTTGCAACATGAAAACTTTTTGTAGTGTAGTAAAAAAACACAATTACATTGTAAAAAAATCTTGCCCAACTTAAATATAACTCCTTAAAACAGAAGCATTTAAAAATGTGGTCTTATTGGGTATTATATTAACAAAGAAAAATGAAAGATTATGTATAGCATGATAATCATAGTAAGAGAGAGATGAAGATAAAGTAATAAAGTTAAATATTTGCATTTATAACTTAATTCTGTTCTGTAGTACGATGACTTATTCATTATGGTTCTTTCCTGTATGGTTCACATTACTGAAATACAAGTTTTATACTACTATAAATTAATATATTTTCCCTTCATTCAAAAAAGCCAAGTACCACTTTAAAACCCCTGGTTTCTCATAGCAAGGACAAGGCAAGATTCAGGGTTTGTATGGAAGCCCAGGGCTTATGGTGAAAAAAAAGAAATCAAGGTTAGTAGACTTGTTGTTATTTCCCACACAGCCTTACTGGTATGGTTTTTGAGTAGGGTGATGATTCCCAGTAAAGTTCTTGGCCTATTAGGGAGCAGCAAAGCAGTAGCACACTTGAAGGCTTTTCTCATTCCCAAAGCTCTACCAGAACCTTGCTAAAGAACTCTTTATCAGTACAAATGGCTCCTGATGTTTTTATTATTCTCTACATAAAGGAGCTCTATGTAATTTTATTGAAAAGTAAAAGAAAAAAATGAAAGGCACAGTCCAATTAACCATCATAAGATATAATTTGCAATTTGGAAGTAACGTTCAACTAAACCAACCTCAGCATCCCTTCCTGCAGAGCAGTGCAGGGCTCATAGGATGTTAGTGGAGACTGTGGATCAACAGCAGTGTGACGTGGATGGAGTCAGTGCCCATCACTGCTCAGGATTTAATTTTATCCTGAGACTGCTAAACTGCTACAGGCAGGGTAACAACTGCCAGCACTTCTACCCAGTGCACCCTAACTTCCTTCACTACTTTTGTTACGAACATAACATCGTTGTGATGTCTTTAGCCAGCAAACCGGGGAAAAAACTCCTAAATGCTACTATATCATATTAAGTTATTTCCAGAACAAAAGAAATATTGCATTTAAATTCTGCTATAAATGCAGTATTTAAATATTTGTATTCAAGAACATAGTATTCTATTCAAGTAATTAATAGACCCATACTTGTATATGTTTTAGTTTAAATGAAATAATCTTTTTGTCAGAGAATTTCACTGTGGTGATAGAAATTGTTCTTTCATTATCTTTGTAGGTATTCAAAAAAGCTTTCAATATTGAAGCAGTTTTTTATCAGCTAATGAAACTAAACTTTAATACAGCACCTTTTTTCAAATGAAATGCTTACTGCATTCTATGTTTACTACATCCAATTTTGCAAAATTCAATTACCCCTTCATATGTTCTCTTTAATGTACTTATCTATTTTATTTGAATTTTCCTCTCCTGGAATTTAGTGAATAAATAGGAAAAGCAAAAGTGAAAAAATAACATTTGGCTGCACTAGCAAATGAAATGTTTAAAAAAAGAAAATTCAATAATCACTAAAGCCTGTGTGAAAAGCTCACTATTGAAGCAAAAAAATTGGTAAGATTAGGAAAAAAAAAAAGGACTCAATATCTGTACAGTCACCCTTACCCCTGTCCCAAGTCTGTAAAAGATCAGGGGAGATCCAGGACACCACAGGATTTCATTTTAGAAACAATGATATTTTAAAAATAATCTCTACAGGGTCCATAACTGCAGCATGTCTGTCATAGAAAATCTAGAGGATTCTAGGTCACTTCTCTGCTGCAAACTGTTGAACAAAAGCTTTGAATTAAAAATGGTTTTTGTCAGCATTTCTACTACTTGCAATGTAATAAGAGCAGCAAAATTTATAAAATACTTTTAAAATAGTGAAGGAGAAATCATTCAGGCCCTTTCGAGTTTCAAGTGCCAAGAGTCACAGGCCTTCAGCTCCAGGGCAGAACCTTGTATTTTTAATTCTATAATCTCCTTGTGTGGATGGCAGATGATCTGTGATATCTGGGAGCATTTGCTCAAAATGACAAACACCAAAAGCAGTGGTCTTTTAAAAGGGACAGGAAAGTGAGGTAGGAGTAGTTTTTAAAATCTTCATTATACCAACTTCTTTTTTAATTACCATTTTTTCTCATGCTTGTGTTTGGCATGTGTACAAAAATGAGAAAGCAAATACTAACATGCAAAGTTAATGACAACACTCACACCTCTTACCAGTTTGTTTTTGCCCAACTTCTATTTCTGTGAAGAGCAGGCTTTGAGCTGCTTCTGCCCTTCCTGTCACTAACACTGGCAGAGTCTGCTTTACATTACATGAAGAACTTGGAGTAGTAAATGAGATTCATCAAGTAAAGCTTTCTAATAACACAGCAAGGTAGAAATGTAAATATAGTCTGTGTACAAAGCAATCTCCTTTTCTGGGTAAGTGGTTTATTTTGGATATGCATAGCTGGGATAGTCTTTTTTTGGAGTGACTAGGAATGAATTCTGCTTATCATAGTCAATGACAAAGATGGACACACTGATAGGACGGCATTAGTACAATGAACCTTAGTCAAGATGGTATTTGATATTTCAGTAGAAAAATATGTCAGATTAAGCTGAAACAAAAGTAGACAAAATGAAAAGTAAATAAACTGACATGCTGCTTTATATTCTGTTTGCCCTGCTTCTGGATTGCAGGATTTTTGTGCGTGTGTGTGTTTGGACAGCATTAAAATTCAGACTGTGGATTCCAGCTTAGTTTCCCACAAAGTCTACCTGAAGGCAAAGATAAAATCTAGCATTTAATTTGGAATAAATGACCACAAATTAAGATGACCAAATTATACTCTTTTTTTGAGCAGAAAATTATGTCAGAATACTCAGCAGTCAATATCATGGAATAAAACTTTGCTTCTATAATTAAAATTTCAGTGCTTTCACAGAATACAAAAAGCAAGAAAATGTTCCCTAATAAAATCTTGCTGTTTTACAGTGCTCCAAAGGGCCACAGGACTTGTCCTTGGTTTCTTTGTACAGCTCCCTATTACATTAATGTGAATTGTGTGGGTGGTTAACCATAAAGGCATGGTTATAGCCTAATTATCCTGACATTTGCATTGTGTATAACTTCTGCACAGAAACTACACCAACAGAATTAGTTAAATATATGTTAAAAATAATAAATGCACACATAGAGTAGAAACAGGTATTTTGCATGTACTTCAGCTCTTTACAGGAAAGGGGACAAAAAACAAGCTAGATCACATTTCTTGCTTATTCTTGAATTCAGCTTCAATTCTTTGCTCTTTAAATATAACAGAAATGGAGAATACCGCAAGGCAAATATTGCATTTTGTATGTTTCCACAGAAGTTGTTATTATTTTTTTTTTCATCTTTTTTCCATAGTGAATCAATAATTTCTTATTTTTGTATATGTTAAAAATTCATTGCTTGTGCACTGAAATGAAAAATAGTTTTTCCAGCTTCATTAAAATGCATTTGTGTCAGAGACCTGTATTTATTTTGACCACTGAAGTCGCTATTCATGCAATGATTCTGCATGTACCTTGTGGTGTTTATAAATCCATTAAATATATTCTTCTTTTTAGACATCCAGCCCTGACCTCTCTGTCAAAAATTATAAAGTTCAAAATGAATTTTTATACATGGCAAATAAAGTCAACTTTCAACAGGTGTTTCTAGTGAAGACAGAGACTGTGCAGGACACAGTACAGCTGTTTTTAATTTATTGTAGATGAAACAGAAAATCCTATCTGCACTATCTGCGGTAGTTAGTAGTAGCAGTAGTTATAGTGTATCTGTAGTAGCTATTCTTACAGATGGAATCATTTTGAGTGGAAGATATCTAATCTATTCTACTCTGTGTGTGGCTAGAGCAGTTTCTTTGACTTCATCTGTAAGCAATTTAAAACCTGCAGTATATGCAGAAAAACTTAATGTGTAGCTAAAAGTTTTACATGTGGGAATAAAGGACAAAATAATATGGACAAGACTTACTTTTTATATTCTAGTTTAGATCAATGATGTTAAGGACTGTTATTACAGAATTGCTTACCGGTTGGGTTAATCTTATTTATTCACAGTTGTTAACAATAATTGATGTCTGGAGGTGTGCTAATTACTGTTCTTTTTCTGTAAGTCATAGGAAATAAAGCATGAGCCACCCAACTTGGTATAACACTAATGCCACTCAAGTTGAATAACTAATTTTTAAAGATGCTGCTTACCACTTATTATAAATGGAATGCAGGTGAACATTTCATAAGTAACAATACTATATATGTCTGCATTTATTATAATCATCTGTTGTCCCAGAAAGCCTGGTTTTTGCATTCTGTTGCTGTATTTTGTTAGCTTTACTTTATTTGTCTTTCACAAAAAAAGCAACATTTAGGCACTTCTTATCACAGAACAATGATGACTGATGCGTAGGACTGTGGAGTAGAAGAAGCTTCTTTGTCTGTGGTGCTGTGTCTGCCCGTTGGGCAGGACTACCATCAGCTTTATTATTCATGACCTGGAAACAAACTTGAATAAAAGAGAACTCTTGTTGCATGGTCACCTTTGACTATGCTAAAAGAATTGCATTTGCCAGCCTTTCTAAAGGGCTCTTCAGGGTTAGCCATGTTCCTCAAGTGACTTGTTTGTCATCTCGTAACCCAGGTCATGCTGGCATAGTCAAGGTCCAGAAGTGTAACCGAACAAAAATTTTCACAGTGAAAGAAATAAAAATTCTGAGCAGGGATTTCACCTAAAAGTTCTTAACAAGTTCTTTTTGGGTTACCATAACCATAGATAATAATTATAAATGGTTAATCTTCTTCTGCAAATAATAAGCATGTGTTCAATGGATTGTGGGTTTTTTTTCCAAACCTGATGCACTCTTTAGTGTTTCTCCTCTCCCTTATACTTTGTGAAACTTGAAAGGATGTGTAGTATGGTACTTGGAGGAAAAAAATAACAATTTGTTTATTTTAAACAAGTTGGGTTTGGTCATGGGAAATCTTATTGTTTACCAGCCATGTTGTTTTTATTTCTTAGCCCAATAAAACTGGTTCTGGAAGCATTCTGGATAGTCTTAGGCTTTTAAAGTTCTGGATTTATGTCTCAGAGGGTATAAGAAAAAAAGAAATTTTAGTTTCATAGTTTTGATCAGCACGACTCTTTTTCGGCAATGTCTCTTTGCAATTTTTATTAAGTAGAAGATTTGGTTATAAATGTAGATGTAATTTAGAAAATTAAAATTCACCAAAGCATCTGGAATTTATATGTTGAGTAAATAGCTGGGAAAGAGCAATGTTTTAATTCAAATTAAAAAAAAAAGAAAAAAGAAAAAAGAAAAAAGAAAAAAGAAAAAAGAAAACAAACGCAAACAAGTACCAAGTCAGAAAATGTTGTGTTTACTTAATCTGAGGAAGAAAATGCCCAACTCCATACTTTTTTCTATTTCAGTTGTTTGTAAGGTTGTGTAGAAACTTAAATAGTCTGATTAGATTCTAATGGAATAGATAAATTCCATGTCACCTAACTTAAGGCATCTGTGGTGTACATATGACCTAGACAGCATATGCTTCTTTTTTAAGTTGGAGCAAAAAAAGGTGTGCTTCAAGAATGCAATTTATCCAGTCTCTATGCTCATTTACATTAGGAAGACAAAGTCTTCCCCCAGCATCAGCCCTTGCAGCAGTCTTGCTGCCACGCATATTTCATTTCCCATCCAAATGGTGTCAACACAAATAAATACAATTCTCTCCACATGTAGTGCTTGCCCAGCAAAATTTCTATTATTATGAAATTTATTTTCAAATTTTTGCTATAGGGGCCTGCCTTCTGCTTAATACTGCTATTAACGAATATTCCCAGAGCCTCCTTCATAGAATTCTTGCTCAGGGAATTCATTTCCTTCATCTACATCACATCTGCCACTTGCAACTGCATCAAAGTTAAAGATAAAACAATGATCCCAGCTTGAGCTTTGTAAGAATCGTTCCACGGTTTTAATTAAGAAGGAACCCGATTAGAGCAGATGGAAAGACGTTTATGCAGCACTGACTGAATCACTGCAGTTTTACATACGCTAGTACACCAAATGTCTGTAGCATCGCTCTAGACCAACCCTAGTAGGTGGTCATCTCTGCTATTTAATTGTAAAAAAAAATATTCCCTAGCATTTTTTCCATTTCTATAATTTAGCACCCTGATACAATTCACAGGCATGATGTAGGTGATTGCAAGTGTGGATGAGGCTGTCATGCTTTGGGAAAATACTGGAACATATGGATTTTCACTGTGGCTTTCCACTGGCTCTCAGGGACAGGAAATGATTGCTGACCTATTTCTTTACCAACAGATATGTAGCTCAACCTCCTACTTGACAAATGTATAAAAAGCACTTGCTTTGCATGCTTTTACCAGCTACCAAATTCTGTATATTCTCATGGTCAATACTCATATCTAAGAACCATCTTTCCTTGGTATTCACCTTTTCATTGTGTAAGACATGGAACTAAGACATGGAATGCATCTTTTTAGATTTTTTACCTTGGAATATGAGTATTTAAAATCTAGATAAAGCAACAGATGACTTGGCAACTTTTTTTGCTATTAGATTATCATTGGATTCATTCTCAAAACCATTTCAAAAATAAATAGTTAATGATTTCAAAAGTATGGCAAGAAAAAGGGATAGTAATTTTTATCATGGTTTGTTAGCATTGAAAAAACAATCATTCCAAGGCACATACTCTTGGAGATGAAATAAATTTTTTTTTCTTAAAATAAGAGCTTTTATGAATTACTTTCATGATCTAGGAACAGTCCTTAAGCAGCTATGAAAGGTACATCTTTATGCTGGAAAAAGGGACCAGGTAGATGTCCAGCTGAAAAAAA
>VWYP01002361.1:0-40060 GCA_013400435.1 Pycnonotus jocosus | reverse complement strand
TGCTGCTGCTGCTCTGCAGAGCTTTGGTTGTCATTTAAAAAACATATTAAAGCCCTCTGTGGTAGTGGGAAGTTTACTGCTAGCTTGAGGAATTGCTGGGTGAAGCTAAAATATCCTCACAATGTAGGAGCAGGATGAGCTTCAACCCAGTCACTGTGAGAGGAGAGTTGAATTAGATGCAAATCCAGGTCGAGTGCCATGATTCATTCCACTCTGGTTATGAGAGCAGAGAGCAGCTGCTGTTTCTTGCTTCCACAGCTGATGAGCATGGTGTGGGTCTTTTTTGTTGGTTATTTGTTTTGTTTAGTTTTTCTGATATGCTGGTTTAATTAGAATGCTCTTGTTTTGCCAGTAGCACTCCCTTGTGCAGTACTGGTTATACCAGTACAGATTTATTCTAGGAACAAACAAACCATCAAATATGGGGTTTTTTTAATGAGGATATTTATGCACAAAAGGAGCTGGTAACTGGTAGAGTTTAAATTCCTGTGTCTTTTAGAGATACAACTGCACAAGCAGATGAGTGCTAAGAGCCTTCCAGTGCATTGGCTCTACTTGTGATCCAACACTGGACATCTACAAGTTTTATATGAGCAATTCCATTGAGCCCACAGCTGCCTGTATTTGATGAGCTGAACATCTCCCAGGCCCTGTTGACACTATTTATTAGACCTTGGGGGAAGATATTCTGTCCTGCTCTATTTTTTCCTGACCCTGAAATGATGCTGAGGGTACAACCCATACCCATCTTCTGGAGGGGATTCCATTGGTTCCCAGATTCCCAGAATCACCTGGTTCTTGTGCTGTTTTCACTTCTGACACAAGGGGATGGATCTGGGCAAGAAAACAAAAGATCTTAGCAGTTTGCCTTTATTATTGAGTCAAACATGGACAGCCAAGTCTACCAGCATGGAACATCCCATTTCCATTTTAGTAATCTCAGCTAGCATTCGAAGAAAAAGGAGTTCACAGCTGACTGTTGAAAATGGGTCTTTCCAGGAATTGTTTGGGACAGTGCTTGTTTGCATGAGCACAAACCAGCCAGGGACTGTGCTGATGTTCTCAAAGTATGGCTCATCAAGTTCCACTAACAGGGAACATTTCCTGGCACTGCTTAATTTACTACCACAGATCAAGCCAGAAATAGCAAGAAGCCAGTACTTTGCTCCTCTCCTGCTTACTTGGTAAGAGAGGCATGTTCTCCACTTAATATCTTTGGAGGAGTTATTTGTATTCTTCTGCTCACTTTGGTCTCTCACACGGCACGGTAGAATATTCATCTTTTGTTATCTTATACCCTTGTTTCTGTGTAGAACTCCTGAATGCAAAATGTTTGTGCAGTCTGACAAAGTGAAACTGTCCTGAAAGAAGACTCTGAGAAACCACCTTAGGAGAACCTGTCAGCCAAGGTGTGTAATCAGTGCAGAAAAGATGCAAGCTCCCAGTCAGGCCTCTTAACAGCTTTCTCTTCCCTGTTCAGGGCTACCTTGACATGAGGAAAAGAGATAAATTATGCCCCATAATGCCACCCTGGAAGTGGTCAGGGCCAGGTTGGATGGGGCTCTGAGCAACCTGGTCTAGTGGAAGGTGTCCCTGTCCATGGCAGAGGGATCGTAACAGGGTGACATTTAAGGGCCCTTGACCCAAATTGTTTGATGTTTCTATGATTCCATGGTATTCAAGTTTCCAGCCAGCTTTCAGGTCCACTTGTCTTGTCTGAAACCTCCATGGAAAGTCATACCTTGGAAACCAAGTGATGGACCAGGAAACTGAGAGCAAAGCTAGTGCAGGACTGTCTGTTCCTCTTGAGTGAGGTTTCCCCAGAAATATGGAAAAAAGCCTTCCAACCATCTTTCAGGGTTTCAAGCTGTGGAGGACTTCTTTCTAAGCTGCCATGCCCAGTGATAGATTCACAGCCTGTGATCACTTTTAAAAGGCTTTGTGGATGGTTTTAGCAGCCAAAATGTGCCTGTTGTTCCAGTAAAATAACTTTCATTTCCAGCCAGAGCCTTTTATTCCTCTATAAATATTGACAGGAAGGGTGACTCAAAAGATAACTGTATCCAGGGCTGTTCACAGCAGCATTGCTGCTCTGGATCCCACTGTGGTCACTCCTCACCATCATGTTGTTGTTTTGCTTGCAAGAAAAATGTGGTGAGCCAAGCATCATTCTTACATGCAATCACACTCTCTGTAAGCCAGGAATTGATGCTACATTAAAGGGCCCTCTGAGTTTGCTTTATCTGAATATGTTGGGGTTTTAACCTCAGAAAAATACAAATAAACTCGGGAGGAGAGGACGGTTTTGTTGTTAAAGTTGGAGTGTGTGTCAGCTCCTCTTTCCTTCCTGCACAGCATGTGGCAGATCCCAGTCCCATCCCCAGTGAGCTTCGAGCCACCAGCAGAGTGGAGCAGGTCCAAGAGGAGAGGCTGAAGGGACACCTGTAGGACAAGCCATGCTGGCAGAGAGGGTGTTATTAAGCTTATTAAGATACTTCCTTGAAAGCCAGAGGTGCAATTAATTGGCACTTTCTAAGAAGACAAACTAGCAGATAATCCACATCCAGGCACAGTGTGGATGTGATTCCCACAACAGCACACTCCAGAAATGAGAAGTCTTTCATGCAAAGAGCATTTCTGCATGATTCTGGCTGTTGAGATGGAGATGGCTGCCCCTTTCCCTTGTGGTTTTGGAGGACAATTTTAAAAGACCACTTTTCAAGATCAGGCTGTACTCTCCTTTCCCCTCCCCCTCTTCCCACTGATGATTTTAGCTCTAAGTATTGAGGCTGCAAGAGGTGACAGTTGCATTTTGTGGCCAAACAGCTTCCCTCTTTCAAACAAGGCAACTTTTGAAAACAAAGCACAACAGGAAAAACCTGACAAAACCAAATGCTCTTTTCATGTCGGCTTTTACAACACCACTGCTACTTTTTTTTGCTGCACCTTTGACAAGACACAAATAATTTTAACTCTAGCAAAGATCCAAGCCATAGTTATGCAGAGTAGTCCTCTCACTTGCTTGCTTTGCTTTCTTATTTAGAAAATGAAAAAGACCGTGTGAGAGGATGAAAATACTAATTTTCCAAGTGGCCTTGTGCAAGGTGTATTTGAATACCAAACATGGTCTGTAGAACTTGAACTGATGAAATATTTAGTAGCTCTTTGTGACATTGATTCAAAATCCTTTTTAAGACTGGAAAAGATGGTTCTTGTCAGACCTCTACACAACACAGGGAAGAGGTTTATGGTCCAGGGCCACTTTGTTTCTGGTTTTGATCATCTGATTGAACTACAGCATTTTCTGTTAGAACATGCTCAGTCTTCCTTTAAAATCCCTGGATGATGGAGAATCCACTGTATCCATAGATTTGTTGTTGCAATGGTTCATTACCTTTGCCATCAGAAGGTGTGTACATCATTTCTAGCCTGAATTGGTGGGATTCATCTTACCTAAATTTGGGTGTTTACAGTGCAGATGTCCACAGCTGAACTGATTACCTGAGAGTCCTTTCTGATTCAAAAGGGAAAAAAACCACTCGGTTGTGGCTTCCATCTTCCCTATTTCACCTGTTTGCTTTAGGCTGTGAGGAATCTCACTCTTGGCTAGGGATCTGTTGGCAATACCAGGGCCTGGGGTAACTAAACTGAGATGTGTTTGCCTCTACTTGGGCAGATGCTGTCTGACACATCTCTCTAACATCTGGCTGCTGCCAGCTCTTTCTCTGATGTTCCCCTGCAGCCCCACACAGAAACAGAAGGGACACTCAAGTCACTTTTTTCTGTCTTGGAAAAATTAAAGGGATTGATATTTCTGAGTATTTTCCAGATTTCTTATCACTGGAGCTTTTTCCTGATCTCCTGGGTTCCCAGACCTGTCCTGCTCATGTGCAGATAAGGTAATGCTCATGTTGTACACCCTGTCATATCTTTCTCCCTTTTTATACTCCTAGTGTTAATATTTGCCTTCTGAGCAGTGCACAGCACTGAAAATTCATTCTGCCTCCACATCATGTGGGGAAGTTGTGATCACCTGCATCCCTTTACTGACCCTGCATGGAATTGTTCCTGTGAACCTCAGTGGGCCATGAAGTCTTCATTTATCTATTTAATTGCCTGCTCTTCTCTCCCTGTTTCATCTGTTTGTTTAATGTTATCAACACAGGCTGTCTGGAGTGATTTAATTTTCATTTTTTGTTGCATTCTTGCTAAATCCACCAAGAGCATGGACCCAAGACATGTCCCATCTCCTGGAATTAGTCCTGGGGGATGAGAATTCCCCGATTTAAATAAATAGTTGTGATGTATTGTAACTACTTCCTTAGCTGAACAGGGTTGTGCTGACTGCCTGGGTTTGAATGACCTGCAGCCCAGCTCTGCACAGATAGAAGAACTTTTTGCTGCTTGTTTTGAACAGATCTTCTGTTCCTTCCACTCTGATGCCCCCAGTTCTTGTATTGGAAAAAACCTATGATCATACATTCATTGAAATTTTACTGCTCCTGGACAAGCCAGGCCCAGGAGAAAGGATCTGATTGCGAAACGGTTTTGATTATTCCACACTTTCTGCCAGCCTTGAGGCCTAAAAGAGGAGACCAGCAGTGGAAGGATTACACACACCCTCCCCTTCCCACCACAGCCTGTACCCCTCATGCAGATATTTTCACCAGGGTAGGTGCCATATCTAATCACACTTCCACCAGGCCAGGCTGTTTTGACAGAAAGACACGTATGAAGCAACAGAAGCCACTCAGTGAGAAAAGAAAAAAGGCTTTTCATGGTCCCACACTGAGTATCTGCTGTGCAGCACACACACTCCCTCCCCAACCACAGATCCTATCAGGCTGGACTGAGAGGTGCCTCGCTGTTCTTCTCTATCAGCAATGCACATGCAGCAGTTTTGGAGTTTATAGACTACTTTATTTTTGGTAAGTAATCTCCACATCTTTGCACTGCAAAAGGTCACAAATTCCTGACTCTTAATAAGAAACATGGCAGCAAATGTTACTGTGCAAAGGAGCAGAAAGCTCCTCAAACTCTGGTGTGCTGTGCCAAATGGGGAAGATGTTCTGGAACCATGGATGTCCTGCTGCCAATCAAGGCCATCTCCCCTCCAGGGATGGGATATGCAGAAAAATCCAGAGAAATTAGTCTGCTCTAACCTGGCTGACTGCAAGGGCTCATGAATTTCTGCACACCAGAGCCATGGCACGTGATTGGTATGGTCGGTGTTAAGAAATATGTCCTGTAATCAGGTTTAAGCTTACTGGAGTCTTCTCCATTTGTAGGCATTCCTGCCCAGACATCATGGGCATCTGGACATGGCATTGCATCATCCTAAAATTAAGCAAAGAAATGTGGGCCTGGCAACTGGAAAGTTTTGAGTCTCAGCTTTGTCCTCAAAAATATTGACCTCTGCCTCCATTTTGTGCGGCTGTTTCATTATATTCAGGCCAAATGAGGAGGAAAACTGAGTCAATTTCTGCAACATCCCCTTCTCTGCTTTACATGATCCCTGGATGGTGTATTCCCTTGCAGCCAGGACAGACAAAAATTAGGGAAAGGTGAACCTCTTCAAAATTTGAAGCTCAGCATGTAGGTCCTCCCTGTGCCTGTGAAGGGAGAGAGAAGAGGATTTAAACACACCTGTACCAAGCCAGTCCTGTGTGTGTCCTGTTTGGAAACACAGCCCAACATATGGTCTCTCAGACTGTAGCTTCTGTGGGAATCTCAGAAGCACCAGCAAAAGGAAAAGAAAGGAACATCTAAACAGCCTTTTTTTCAAAGCCAGGCAAAAATGATGGTCTCCTGTCTTGTTTGATGCTGACTTCCAGCAACTGCTGCCTGCCCCTGCCCTGTGCATTCCCTGTGGGCTGTCAGATCAGACTAGATGATGCTTAGAGGTAGGAGTGGGAGAAAAGAGAGAAAAAGAGAAACAGAACCTGAGCCCAGCTCATGACATCCTCTCCCTAGGGCTGGGGGCTCATGCCAGGTACTCTGCTGTTCCTGCAGGAACAAAGCTGCTGCCCCAGATAGCAGCAAACCTTAAACAATGGCACAAGCCCATCACCCCTGAGTTGGTGTCTGAACCAGAGCATGAGTGGGGAGCTGGTAGAGAGTGGCAGGGGGGGAGGCACGGGGGGGTGTCAGATAATTTATGGGTGAGGTCTTCAAAAGAGCTCTGTTCCCACTCGGGACAATGGGAGCTACCGGGGGCTCCGGGTGCACTTACCACTCCGGTCACGTCAGCACCAACCCCCCGGTTCGGTGCGTGAAGAATACCCTTCAGTGTGACACTGACCTCTAAAACAAATAGCGGGGCTGCGGCGCGCTGCTGCCCCATTCATCACCGGCTGACAATGGGAGCCAGCCCCGTGAGCCAACAGCGCTGCTTTCAGCCGAGCGGCCCCGGAGCGCTCCGTGACAGCCCCGTGTCCCTCCGGGAACCCGCCGGGAGCCCCAGGATGCCGCAGCACCGCGGGGAAATCCTGTTCCACAGCGCCTGGAGGGGTTGGGCTGCAGGGTGGGATAGCTGGAGACACCCGGGAGGGCCCGGAGTGAGAATGATGGGGAGGTCCAGGGTGTTTTCTCACCCAGCAGTGTCTCACTTTGCAAGAGGTGTCCTCTCACTTTGGGCTGAGACAAGGGGCTGTCCCAGAGGAGAAAAGATGCCTGAGGGATCTGGGTAGGGTCCTCCTCTGTGCACTGATGGAAGAGACCAAGAACTGGGAGCACAATACAGCTGTGGTGAAAGGTGATGGGCATGAAGCCTTGCCAGCCACGCTGTGCCAGTGAGGGGTAGGCATCTGCACACAGACCCTAAGCACTAGAACCTTACTAGCTAACTCCTGGGGCTTCTCTTCTGCAGTCATCAGCTCCAGGGTGAATTTTCTCCAGCTGTGCACAGCTGTCTGTTGTTGTTCCTGTGCATGAGGACAGAGGAGATGGCTGGTGGCAGGAGAAAATCACTATGTCAGGCCTCAGAGTAATGTGCAGGAGGCATTTGATGGCCCTCTGTGGGACACCAAGCCAGAGGAAGGCTTTCTTGCCCATCCCTGAGCCACGTTGGGCTGAGCATTAAAGCCTGATGGCGCACATGCTCAATTTGTTGAGTTTTTTTCCTTCATTCACATCCTCCATCAATGGTTAATTCCTCCTGAATGAGCCTTGGACTGTCTGGTGATTGCATTTGCTGGTCGCGTCTCTGGATCACAAAAGCAATCACAGTTCTACATATGTTCCTCATAAGGACCTCTGCAAATGACCAAAGTGAATATGCAGGGAGTCATTCCCACGTGCAGATTGTAGCATGAAGAGTGCAATTACAGAGATTCCTCGAAAAAACTGCCTGTGTAATGTACAGATGTGTACATTCACACTTTTAACAAGCCTGGTCTTATCTAGGCAGGCATCAGGACTGTGAGAAATGCTCCCACACATTTTCAGAGGGAGTTTCAGGGATTAATTCTGCCAAGGACCTGCCTCTTGGAGAAAGTGGCCTTGTGCTGGTGCCTGAAAGATTGTAATGTGCAACATTATCTTTCAACAGACATCTGTGTTAACAACTGAAATGAAATGATGGCACATTAAAAACTTTACTGTGCTGTTGCAAAACACTTGCCAAAAAACCTCTGAGCTGCTGCTGTAGGTTACTCTGAATCATGCCTGAAAATAGCATATCCAGCATTACTTGGAAGCAGGCACACGGTTGCTAGCAAATCTAATTATCTCCTGGGAAATAAAGCACCAGTGCTTGTGTGAGTGGCTCAGAGGTGAGTGTAGGCATTGTCCCATCATTCAGGGGAATGATATGTGGATTTGTGACTCCTGTAGGTCTCGGAATCTCAGCACCCTTGCCAACTGTGCAGTTGTCTGATCATGTGAAGATCACCCACCTGGCGCTGGCTTGGTCTGCGAGGGATCTCAAATAAAGCAAGCAAGGGTGACACGGTGAGAACCCATGTCCTGATTTCAGCTCACTGCTCAGAGAGGGACAGTTTTATGAGGGTGAAATGACTCATCTGGCTGAACATGGTTGTTTCAGCACCTCTGATACTGGTGGGTGCAATTTACATCTCCCTTCTCCTCTGAGATGTCTGGAAGGTGTCTGTCTGTCTCCAGGCTGGCAGAGGGAGGCTGGTGCCGTGCACAGCTGGCTGGAGGGTAGGACACAGGGCTAGAGGACACATGGGGATATCTTACACAGGTGGAGCAGCATCACCGAGGCTGTTCAGGCACTGCAGCAAAGCCTGGATGGTGAGCATTGAATTAGGGACCAAAGGCATGGCCTCTGTTCTGGAAATCTCTGTGGAAAGCTCTAGAGTGTGGGAAAGCCACAAGAGATGGGAGATGAGAACAAAGGGTTTAAAGGAGACCTGTGATGTTTTGGAGCAGCAGGTGGAGACCAGAGAGGACGTGTGGGGCACTCAACGGGACAGTGCATGACAATACATGAGAACTGAATCTGGCCACAGCTATCATAGAAGGCACAAGTGGAAAGCAGCTCAGAGGTCATGACATTTGCATGAAGATGTCTACAAGCATGTGGAGAACTAGGAAAGAAGATTCTGGAGGCGTTTGAAATACCTGATGGCATCCCATCTGAATGTGAAGAAATTACGTGGGGTTCTTGTGGCTGTGAATCTCAGCTCAGATCAGATGATCTTAGAGATGGTTTGACCAAAGGCAGGTGTCTACCCTGGGAATCTGAACAGCATCCTGGAGCCTCAGCTGTATTAACTGACTCTTTTTCTACTGCAAGGGGCATTTAGATGCCAGACATTTACCCGTAAGTGCCTAAATTGAATCTGTAGTTATCTTAATCTCAGGGAATTGCTGTTGGTCCCAGCTGCATGAAGAACTGTGAGACAGACCTGCAGAGCTGGTCACAGCACCAGGGAGGACGTGATCTCTGAGGGAAGTGATTTGTATTGTGAGTCTGGGGAACAGCATGTGCTGAACAGCTCACTCCCTTCACAGGCACATCCCAAAGAGTTAAAAACACAAACCACAGAGAAGGTGCCCAGCTTATTTCATCCCTTCAACATCTCATGTGAGAACCACACATTGTCCAACACTGGCTAAAATGCTAGTTCTCAGGATTATTTATGCTCAGGATTTTTTTTCTGGAGGATTTTTTTTTTGGTAGACCATGCTAAGAATAACCCTAGTGGGAAAGATGTGGTTTGACTGAGTGAAAAGGCAGCCCCTTCTCCTTAAAAATTTTGCTATCAATGCCTGAGAGGTTTATTATTAGCATGTGATCACTTAATTTGTGATCCACCAAATATGTGTGAAGCCCCCCAAAACTGTTAGCAAGGTTTAATAATGTTGAAGAGAACAATGTTGTCATTGTGAGGAATATTCAGTATTTTGTACTTTTGTAAAATTTAAAGTACTGTCAAAAGCTCCCGGACTTGAGTCTGAAAGTTGCTGCAATCCAAACAATTGGCTGTGAGATTGCAAGTGCTGTGGGTTTTTTTTTCTGTGTGCCATGTTCCAGGCTCATTCTCAGGGAACGTTGTGTTCAGACCATCTCCTGGTCTCTGCTCTATTTCACATCAGCAAAGCCATGCCTTCAAACTTAATCCCTTGACCAAATTTCTTGAGCCCTTCTAATTTTTTTTTTTTCCCCTGAGCACCAATGGCTCAGTTTAACCTTTTGCAATAATGCGACACTCCCTGGGATAATGCCTGTAGTCTCTGCCTGGTTAGCAATTATTTAAATACTCTGTTATGAATAGGATCAAAGCTTTTTCTTATTGAAACACTCCATTCCCGATGCCAGAAGTTGTCACCGCATGACAAATGGATTGCCTGCTCTCTTCTCACAAGTGTGCTCTAACCAGACAGGGCTGGGCAGCCTGTGGGATGGGGGGAGTTTAATTAATAACAATATTTAATTTCTACAATGGAGCACTTAGGGGAGGATGAATATTGCAGCAGCTGCGATGCCGAAAGCGCGAGGAGCAGAAAGCTGGGCCACGCGCTCCGCATTCGCCAGCTCCCAGAGTTCCACGGAATGTTTCAGCCAGGACAATTTTTGTTCCTTCTTTTTTTTTTCTTTTTTTTCTTTTTTTTCCTTCTCTCAGTTACCGAGTAGCATAAGTGTCATCGTTCCTCCAACTGATAGTAGCTATGGAAACCGTGACATCACCGCCGACATAGCGATACATAAAAATTCAAGCGGCTGGGGACCGGTTGCTAGGAGAGCTCCGCTCGGAAAGTCATCGGGCAGGCAGCCAAGGGACGGGAGTCTGCTGAACATGTTGTACTTCACCCTGGTGATTTTACCCTCCTCCCACTATTTTCCCTTTCACATGCAAAGGTTTTTTTTTCCTTACTTTTTCTTTTTTTTTTTTTCCTTTTTTTTCCCCCCTCACTATATTCACCCTTAAATTATCTCAGAGATTTTTGCAATGGGCTAATGAGCTGGTGGTGGAGTAGCTGCACGTTTGTAACAGTGTGCACAAGGACAGGAAAGAAAGCCACATAGTGTACTTAAGATCAAGTAAAAGCCATCATGACCCACCTTTGTAGCACCTGAGTTATTATAAACATGCATTTTGGATCACTTTTGGACAAGGGTTTTTCACTAAGCTTTATATACACATAAATTAGAGTAAAAGCCTGACCAATAATCATCAGAATTAGAGGATTTGAACCAAGGATGAGAAGTGACCTCTGTAGTGGGACCTCCTATTACAACTGGTCTGAATTCAGGAAGTGGAGTGTTTCCAGCAGTTTGAATCACACCTGGTTTCTGGAGAGCTGGTGCATCTCATCTGGTGGTTTTGGACCACTGGTGGTCAAGAGAAACAAGTGAGGCAACACTTGTAGACCAAGATGTTAATTTTTATAAGACTAAAATTGTTTTATTAGACCAAAACTATTAGAAAAATCCATAAACTAAAGAAACCCTTCCCTAGGCTCTGAGAGGATTTATTGAGGCTGCTCATTTGCTCATTTCAGCATTTTTTGGTTGGCCTGATGTGAGATCTTGCACACAGATCTGGTCACTTGCTGATGTGTGCATCTTTCTTGGATGTACCTGCGGTAAAGGACAACTGGTGTGTCTGTGCTTGGATGCAACAGATTCAGGGGTACAGGTTTAAATCTGTGTTTCTAGATACATATAAATCAGTATAGATTTTCTTCCCTCTCAGACTGAAATGCCACTTGCAGAGGAAATTGTGCAAGTAGATTTCCCCATGACCACCCAAGTGCTAACAAATTACAAGATCTTAATAAAGACAATATTCAGACTGAATAATCCTGGTAACTGACCCAACAGTGAAGAGGTGTTGGGGAGCTTTGTCTAGGAATTACTCATCAAAATTATTTGGTAAAACGGTTTTGTTTTTCTTTTCTAGAATCTGTGTGTGTGCAAAATTCTTAGAATGTAATCAGAAACTGAGAAGGAAACAGAAAGGGAAAAAAAAGAGCTGTTGATAACTTATTTTCAGACAATCCCTGATTCTGGGAAATGCATGTGCCCTCAACTCACCCACACAAACCCAGACACAAGCTGAAGATGCATGGGAGCATCAAAAGAAAATCAAATTGTTTTAATTTTGATGAACCAAGTTGTGACCTATTAAACAAATAGTATACCTCTCTCCAGATATAGCTGAGGTTTGACTTATTCATGTTTATTAAATGTACACAATAATGTGTATTAAGCATTGAGGCTTTCTCAAATAAGACAGTAGAAGTTTGGGTTGAAAAGGTGTCTTCTGGCGTGGAAGGATGTTTGCTCTAAGTGCATCAAGCTGCTTAATAGGTCACAGTTTTGTTCATAAGAAGGAACAGATAAACCTCCCATTTCATCTGGAAGTGTGTGCATTTCTATGGCGTCAAGCTATTGTTTTCCCTGATGATCTTTAGGGAAGACGAAATATTTTGGACAAGTTACTACTTATTTTACTGCCATTTTATCTTAATCAACAAGGATTATTCTTTAGCCATCTCTATAAAAAACAACGAAAAGTTAACCAGCAGCCTCTTTTAATATCTATGGCCATAGCAGGATTTGAACTTGCTCTCCCTAAAATAAGGTAGGCACTGTACTGTCCACGAGGATACAAGATCTTTGGCTACCTTCCAGGGGAATTTAAAGGCGTTAAATTAGCTACAGGAGGGTTTCACTATTGTTCCCTAAATGTAATGGAAGCAGATTTAAATTTACAAGGGGGAAAGGCTAATAATTAAAAATTGAACATAAGAGCTATAAAGTACAAAATGGCCTCCCTTGGACTGGGTTAAAAACTTCATGAAAATTGCAGCTCCTGCTGTGTTATGCTTTTCTAGAATTACTTTTTAAAAAAAGGTTTCTTAAAGGTGTTTTTTGTTGCAAATTAATTGCTTGTGGCTTCCATGGATCTTACAGCCCTATAAAGATGTCCCCACTGTGGTTTCCATTGATTATTTCATCAACGGTTGCCCCTCTGCTTCCTCTTGTTACCAAAATCACACACAAATAAATAGAAGTGCTGGTGAGGAAGTTGTGAGAGCTATTAATGCCCCAAATCTGTCATGCCTTAGGACTTGGGGTACAGACCACTGTAGTCTCCAGTTCCTTCTCAGATTTCATGCATTTGCCTCTTTTCCATGCAATATCCCATGGGCCACTCATCCCAGTAGGTGTCATGGTCTTCAATTGCATGAGCTCTGTCATTTATTTGGATTGGGTTATCCACCTATGTGAGCCCTGACAGTAAAGAAAATAAATACTCCTAGAGCTGGAGGCAGCTGGAGAAAGGTCTGATGGCAATGCAGGATCTGCCAGCAACCTGGAAGGTGACAGGGAACTACCAAGGGAACTCATCCTCACTTTCTACCTTCACCAGGAATTCCAAGTATGCAAGTGATGTGAAATCTCAACAATCCCAGCTGCCTATGTAGAAATGGCACAATCTCTCAGAACTCCCTTGCAGGAAACAAGGGCCAAGAAAAAAAAAAAATCTTGGTTTTGCTGTGTTTCTCCTGCCATGGGATTTTCCTTTCTGAGTTCTAGCCTGTTCGTACGATAGCTTCCTTCCCACAAACTTCTGCCTCAGCCATCTTTTACATCTATGCAGTTCCATTCATCTCCTCATTCCCTTTTGCCTCAAGCCATCAGTTTATTATTATTATTATTATCATTAATATTTAATCATTGCAAAATTGCTTCTGCATTTTCTCTGGCTTTTGTCACTCTTGTCAAACAAGCTGTTGAATTGTGCTGCCTTCTGGGACTGTTTCTTTCCCTAATTCTACTTTTTCACTGAGTTTTTCTTGCTCCCCTAAGCTTTACTCTGCTCAGACTGGATTTCCTCCTGTCTTTTCACCCCTGGTCTGTTTTCAGCCAGAGCATAGGAACTCCTGGTCTCTTGGGACAGTTGACCTGATGTGAAGAACATCCCATTATTGGTGAGAGGGTTCTGAAGTGCCTGTGGGGGAAAGAGAGTCATCCAGGCAGCCACTGCTGTGGCTTCAATAGCACTTCATCCACAGGAAAATGTTTGAAGGGGATGGTCATTTTAAGCCTGTAGGAAAGCAGAAAATGGGACACAAAGCTGGGTGGGGTTGCCAAGGGTAATCCCCAGTGCTTACTTGCCTAAAATAAGGGTGTTTATAGAAAGGTTGTGCATTGGAGCTAATCCCCAAGGGTGCAAATGTACTTGCTGGTCTGAAGGATGCTGAGAGATATCAAAATTAGTCAGGTCATTCATGGCTGGAATTGAACTATGTCTCCTACTGATCCCATAACAAAAAGGAGCTGAGCGAGGAACAGGGAGTTTTTCACTGAGCAAATGTGAAATCTTTGTTCCACTCCTTTGGCAGAGGCTCTGCTTCATCTTGTTTAGCACTCCTCTGCAAATGAGCTGCTTAAAAATATGGGTTTCCCTTCTCCTTTTGGAGAAGGACAACAAAAGTTGAAAGATTTTGTGTTTCAGCCTAAATTCCAAAAGGAGGAAAAGCAGGAATGGAAATCTGTTATTTACTGTTACGCTGCTGCTGTATATCAACATCTATGACTAAGTGGCACAATCTGGACTCAAACTTTCATTATCAAAAACTGATCATTTTGGAAGAAAGATTGGGAGAAAGTTTCCCCCAGACCTCGTGGTCACTGGCACAAGAGCTCAGTGCTTGCACAGAGTAAGGACCGTGAAGTTGTTGCAATTGTCAAACAAAGCTCCTGGCAGTGGGCAGGGCTGGAGGTGTATTGTGCAACAAACTCTTTGCTCCTTGAAGATCAGCTTCTACTTGCTCCCCCAGCACATTAATCATGAGCTGGAGGTGGATGGAGGGGAAGAGTTATAAGTTCATGCTTTAGCAGAACTTTTATGTGTTGAAACTGCCCATCAGTAGAGATGACAGGAGATCATGGAATCACAGGGTGTGCTGAGTTGGAAGGGACTCACAAGGATCATCTTATGAGGTTTAAAGCTGTATTTGAAATGTCTTCATTGCACTGATGCTCGGAAAAGAGCAATTCAGACTGACTAGTGCAAGCACCCCTATGTCAGCCAGAAGAGATCACTATTTAACTGTTCAACAGTGCCTTTTTTTCCACTGACTGGGTGGGGATCAAGGATCTGATGGCCCAAAGGTTGTAGAGAAGTCTTGGTTTCTCACTGACTTCTGGAGTTCTGGTTGCACACTCTGAGCATTAATGCCTCAAGGTCATCTTCACCTGGGCTGTCAGATGAGCAAAGTGGTAGGATTATCAGTTCTGCACAGGGCAGAACAATTTCAACCTGGAAAGTGAGTAGCCCCAGACACTGTTCTGGTGTCTCCCATGGGCTCTTTGGATTTCCATTTCTCCTCTCTCTCTCCAGTTTCCCCACATGGAGTGAAAAGATTCCAAAGGCACTTCCCCATGGAGCAGGGACACAGAGAAGAAAGTCACCCAACAATCTTTTTGACATCCCACGATGTCATGTCCTGTCACCAGCAGCAGATGGGCGGATGCAATGAAGCTGCCAGCCTACATCCACGCCATCAATTCCCAACGCATCAGACTTTTCCAAACCCACATTACCTGTGCAAGACTCAGTGGAGGCAGCAGTCCTTGGACAGAAAGCCGGGGATGATTTCCTTTTGCAGAGCGTTTCAGTTAGGAGCCAACCACACTCTTACTCAGTATTCAGCATTTTATTTTTTATACAGAAATAAATGGCAAAATTCCCATGATCTTCAGAGGGACAATACAACCCTGAGTCCACATGCAATTCATTACTACTAGATGGAAATGTATCCACTGGGATCTGATACTGGTGAGATTCAGAGTTTTATTCTTTTAGCTGCTGTCTATTATTTTATTTTATTTTATTTCTTATTTTATTTCTTATTTTATTACTTTTATTTTGTTCCATTTTATTTTATTCCATTTTATTTACTTTTAACTCTGCAAATAAATTCTTCAGTTTATTCAAAGAAAGAAATAACTGGTCCAGCACAGTTTAGTCTGATTCTTTCTGTAATGCGAAAATGCAGAGATTTGGATCAAACTATGTTCCTGAACAGAGATGTGGGAAAAGAGGGGTGGTGGTGAACTCAGCTCTACTTTGCACATTGATCCCAGCTTCAAGCAAAATTGCCTCCAAACGTTGCAGATGGAATCTCTGCTGAAACAGAGAGGTTGGTTTGCTGGGGAAGAAGCACAAGAAACCACATGCCATGATCAGGTGAAGCTGTGCTGGCAGGGAGGGGGGCAGTGACAGCACTCCCTGGAGTGGCTGCAGCTGCAGGGATGTGATGGGGTTGGGTTGACTGAGCAGCCAAGTTCACAACCCACACGAGGACCAGCCCTGGTGAAACCACCGTGCTGTGACTGCCAGGAGAGTCCCACGTATGAGGGTGGGACCCCTGGATGCCCCTGGAGCCAGCAGCTGCACCTGCCTTCCCCTGGGCCCTCCTCACCTGAGCACACTCTCCATCACAAATGCAAACACGGGCGGGATCCTCAAAGGGGCTGCCAGCCACTGCCGGCTGATTTATGAGCTGCTGTCAGATGCAATGTGATAGGAGGAGGTTTTTGAGCTTCCCAGGAAGAGCAGGTGGCCCTGGAGAAAGGTCTCTAGGTCAAGGCTGCTGGTGGTAAGTGCCCCCTGGCTACTCCCGGCTTGGAAAATGGTTCTTTTCTGCAGCTGAGCTTCTGAAGGAACCTGAGACCGGGAGGAAATGGATGGGCGGTGATTCTTCATGACCCCATCTCCTGCAGACAGGAGCTGGATTGCCCAGAGCGAGTTATTCCCTAATTGAGCATTACAGACATCAGTGCTGTAGCTGACCCAGCAGATACAGTTAGGGACCATGGCCATGTTCAACCACATGTACCAAAACCAAAGTAATTGTGTGTTTTGAGAGATGGTGGTGAATTCAGCAAGCAGATGTGAGGATGAGGGGCAAAGCAAAAGCTGTGAGAGAGCCTCTTGCTCTCTCCTGGAGCACCTGCCTGTGGTCACAGCTGTAAGGGGAGTTCTTGACCCTGGAATCACTCCAGCATAGTGATTTCTTTGTGCCTGGCTCAAGACCAGCCAGGGTTCAGCAGCAGGCTGTGCAGTGCCAGGAGCAGAGGAGCAGGCAGAAACCCAGAGTGTCACTGCACTTGTTTCATTTGAGAGCAGTGCAGATACACCAGGAGAGAGATAAATTCCCCCCAACTGTCCATGGATACACTTCCAGAGGTCAATGATAGAGTTACAGTTTCTTAGAACAAAATCATAGAATACCCTGAGCTGGAAGGGACCCACAGGGATCATTGAATCCAGCTCCTGGCCCTGCACATGACATCCCAAAAATCCCCCCCTGTGCCTGGGACTGTTTTGCAAACACTCCTGGAGCTCTGGCAGCCTTGGGGCCTGTGCCCATTCCCTGTTCAGTGCCCAACCTCCCTCTGAGTGAAAAACCTTTTCCTAAATCCAACCTTTTTAGCATCTCTGCTGAAAACCTTCAGACCAGCTTTGCAGGTGGGGCGGGCAGATGGCATCCAGCTGAAGGACTCAGTGACACCATTTGTCACAGTAAAGAGCCACCAGACCAGAAGCCACCTTCTTGGCTCATTGCAGCCCTGATACTGCAAGTGGCGAGGCCATATGCTGTCTCCCACAACCTGTGAGTCTGTTCACATCTCATCAGGACCTGTGCTGAGATGCTCTGAGACCTCCCTATTTATATGGCATGGCTTATAAGCTTCTGCATTTGTCACTCCATGTGTGAGTCTCATGCCAGGTTTCAAGTCTCTTTGGTTGCTCAGGAAGGTCAGGATCCTTCTTGACCAAAACTGTCTCCCTCAGTTTTGATCATATTTCCCATTCTGGTTTTGATGGCAATCCATCTTTCAGACAACCTTTTATAAGAATAATTTTGTTCTTTTTTTTTTCCTTGGTTTCCCTCTCTCGCTATTTAAAAAAAATATTTTAATTTAAATAGGTCGAAACCATCCACACACTGACCCAGATACTGATGTGGATCCTGATGGTCCAGCAAGTGAACGCTGAGCCAAAGACTCAGAAATATTCCCAGAGCACAAATCCTAGGACTAAATGCTCTGTGCAGATTCCCCAGAAGTGGGAGTTTTCCTCACAGGGAAAGTTTTCCTCCAAGGGCTTGGACTGTTACAAAAAAGAGCCCCTCTTGCTGCAAGTGAATTTTTTTCCACATCCCTGTACCTGTGCAGAAATGCCAGTTACAGGAAAAAAAATAAAACATTCATCCAAAAAGAGGATTTTCCAACAATCTTCTTCAGCCAGATGTTTGCCAGTTCTCATTGCCGAGTTTTGCTTTTTGTAAGGGCTCTGGGCAACTACCAGAATAAGGGAAGGGATGCTGTCATGCCTCCATCCTTCTGCACTCATTCCAGGGGGGATTCACTCACTTCCAGCTGCTGAACTCCACCTCTGGTGATGGAGGGCAGGGCCTGAGCTGTGCCAGCCACAGGCAAACCCCAGTGTCCACCTGGCTCCATCCCTGGCACTGCCAGGGATGCTGTCAGGGATGGGTTCAGGCAGGTTCCTGCTCTGTGTCACTCACAGAGGGCAGAGGGCACTGCCCTGGCTGAGCCACCCCCTCTGGGCTCACCTGCAGCCAGGGGTGGCCGTGGAGGGTCCCTGCGGCATCCACAGCCCCTGTGAGCTCACTGACAGCATCACTGAGAGCCAGGGAGGCAGCCAGGGTGGACACTTGCAGTGATGTATCGGAATAACTTAGGCCACAATGTGTACCAGCCAAACTGCTTGTAGGTATTCTCATCAAACCCTCAGGAACTCATCGAGGTTACTGAGGCAAAACCAGTGCTATAAATAAGAAAAGAAGAGCTTGAGGAGCAAAATACCAAGAATGCAAATCCTAGATAAAAGAGGCAGAGGTGATGATGGATGGTGGCCAATCCAGGTGTCCTGAAGGATCCGTGCTGGCTGTGTGGACAAGAGAGAACCACCGACCAAATAATGCGTGATCATGTGAGCAAACAGCCTTAGAATGCATTTATTTTTTAATACAGAAATAAATGGCAATTAACTGTAACTTAATGTAAAAAATAAATGACTTCTGCTCAATCATATTGGTTGGTTCTCCAGAGGTCCTGAGCTCCTGCAGACCCTTGCCCTCAGCCCGTGTCCCTCAGCTTGAGCAGGGCTCAGCTCATCGCAGGGCATGTGAGAGGCAAACTGCAGCACAGCAGGACAGGGCCAGCAGCCAGGCTTCCCCTGGGTCCCAGCCACCCTTTCCTGTAGGGCTGCCCTCTGGAGCTGCTTCACGCTGTCCTTCAGCAGAAATCCCTCCTGAAGGAGGTTTTCGGGGAGCTGTGAGTTAAACGTGACTCCTCCTTGGCGCCCTGCCCGGCGCTGAGTTCAGGCTGTGAGTCAGGGAGCAGCAGGGGAAGGGAGCCAGGGCATGCTGTCATGCTGAGAGGGGAAATTTGGGCTCCACAATCTTCCTTAGGTGTGGGTGGTGCTCAGAGGTGGCTTTTAAAGGTGAGAATGCCCCCACTGAATGACACTTGTGGGCCCCACTGTGCTCCTGAGAGTCACTGCAAAGTGGGGGCTGCAGGAAAGGGGCACAATTTACATCCCATCCCTCTTTGTCTGGGAGCACTCTGCACTCTCTGGGATGCTGAACATAGCTCATCTACCCTCACATCAGCTGTCCAGCACTATCTGGTCCTACCAAGGGGACACACAGAACTTCTGGACCTGCCAAACCCTTGGCTCACCTCAGCAACCACACTCGGTGTGACAGCTTCGGAAAGGAGAAGGAAGTTTTCCAAGCCAGTAACACATTTCCAGGGACCAGGCTGTGAAAAACCAGCTCTTGGCTGCTCTGTGTGAGACCAGCTGGAGATTCTGAGGGAAGCTGGGAGCTGAGGTCATGTAGCAGATGCTGATCTGTGCCCTTGCTGCTGTGGCTGCTACATAATGGGAAGGGATCAAGGAGCTGTGTGGGGCAGCACCCTTCCCAGAGCTGATTCAGTGACTTAATTTTGATGGGGACAGACTTTTTAGTACAAAAGGAGGTTAGATTCAGACTAAATATAAAGTAGAAAATTTTTACAATAAAGGTGTTGAGGCACAGGAACAAGTTGGCTGTGAGAGCTGGTGGACACTCTGTCCCTGAAAATATTCAAGATTTGGATAATGCTGAGCGACCTGACCTAGCTGAAGGTGACCCTGCTCATTGCAGGAGGGGCTGGACTAGATGGCCTTTAAATATCCCTTCCAACACAAAGCATTCCATGGCCCTGTGAGCCCATGAAGGGCATCTTGGCCCACTTTGTGTGAACCAGAGCAGAGTACACCAAAGCAAAGTGGGGAACCAAGGGTTGGGAGGCACTGCAGAGCTGCTCCCAGCCTGGGCAGGGACTCTGTTCCACAGTGGCTTTGGGAGTGACCTACACAGGGAGCTGTGCAGGCACAGTTGAGTCCAAAGGGGGCTGGACAGCAAGCTACAAATCAAATCCATGCATCTGGAGCATGGAGTGACTCTAAGACTCACCAGCTTCATCTTATTTAAAAATCCCCAAACTGGGGCTCTCTGCAATCCTCACACCCCTCAGGATGCTCTGTTTAGAGAGAATACAGCATTCCTCTCTCAAAATCACATAAACCCCAGAAACTGGGGATGCTGGCAGCTGCTTGGATAATTTGGCTGACTGAGCATGACTTTGATTCATTTATTTTTTGAGAGGGAAATATCTGGCTCAACTGGAGACTAATTCCCTCCCTCTCCTGAGATTGTCTTTAATAGCTAAATCTCAGCTCTCTCCCTTGCTTTCATACCTCTGGAAACAATTGAATCAATTCCTTGTTTATGAAATGCCTGTGTTTATGTACAGTTGACAAAATAAAACCTGTCTTCTATTTTTCTGCCAGATCTCAACAACATTAGTCTTTGAGGAAAATCTTCACTTTATTTTGTGTGTTTTTCTCAATCTCCAGTCGCTAGCAAGAGACACCTTTAAAAAAATGGGAAATGAAGTCCAGAGTGACTTACACATTAAGGAATTCAGGTTCTGGCCCAAATCTATTTTTCATCTAAACCTGAATCCAAATACAGTTTATTCTCAGAAGCTGATAGCTGGAGCTGGACTTGAAGCACACCACACAGATTTCTTTATCACAGATATAGGGCCTGAAGGTCTGCTTTAGTAGTTGTTTTTCAGATGTCTGCTGACCCCCCACATCCCCCTAGCTGAGGTACATTTTCTCTGCCCTTGGTCATCTGATGGTGAGGGGGATTATGCTCTTTCAGGCTGAGCAGCAGGATGGCACAGAGCAATCTCTCCTTGCAGGAAGGGTTCCCCTGATCTACTCTGAACATCTGCTTTGGGTGAGAAGAATCACAGCAGGACCTCACAAACCTTTAAGAGGATCAGATGGTAACTTGTTCTCATGAAGATATTCACATGTGGCCCAAAAATGCCATGATTTGGTGCTGGAAAAGCACCTCACAGCTGCATCTGACAGGCACACCTGGGAGTGGGGCAGCAGGAACTCACCATGGACAAGGAGGGCTTGGGATGCTCCATGTGAAGAACCTAAAAGTTCTGTGCAGCATTCCAGATATGCTCTCCTGCTCCAGAGAGTTTTAGACACCAAGAAATGAAAAATGTACTTACATTAGTCCCATGTAAAAGTATGGTTCAGTTCCCAAGTGGTTTAATCAGTTCATCTCCCTGCTCTAATGTCAAGCTGACAAAACATCCCAGCTTCTCCCAGACCCAGGGCAATCTCCCTTGGCAAACACAGCTCAGCACTAACATCCATGAATTTTGGCTCTCCCATTCAACCTTTGGCCCTCAACCTTGTCATGCTGCCAGCAGTGTTCCCAGGGCTCAGGGCAAGTCATTGCCTGTGCTTCACATGTGTGTCCCTGAGGCTTTGATGTCCCCAGAGACCTGCCTGGCATGGCTGCTCTGTCCCGGTCCCTCCCAGAAAGAAGCGTGGATTTTGAAAGGAAAAAGGAGTGCACACACACAGAGCCATCCTGGCACAACCACCGTGCCTTTAATTCACGTTCTCCGTTTGTTTGAAATAACATCATCGTGTAGACAAGCTGTAAATTCAGTTCTGCCAAAAAATCAAGTTAATCCCTGCCTTTCTTAGAGCTCATCAGCCAGAGTTTGCTCCTGGCTTTCTGGCTCTGAGAAGGAGCCTCCAACAGGTTTTCTGCACCCTGAGGTACCTGACAGCCAGTCATCTCAGGGTACTTCCTCTGGGAAAATAACTAAAAAAAAAAAAACTTCTCATGCCAGGATCTAGGCTGTGGAGAGTCACCTTGGGCAGTTTTTACTAACTTATGGATTTTAAGTGCCTGGTGAGGTTGTGAAACACTTACATAGGTGATTTTGTGTTAGAAGAAACAGCCAGCAGCAACAAGGAACCTCCCACATGGGAATTGAGACAGACCTTGGTTGGAAAGAGGTCACGCTATTGAGGGAGCTGCTAAGTGTCTTTAATTGCTTTCAGCACTCAGTCTCTGCACCGTGGGTGCATTTTTTACCTCTGCAGCTGGTAACCACCAGCACATCTCACTCCGTGCCTGGAGGGACTGAGCTGTTGCTGTATGGACTGGCTGGAAACTGGTCTCAGCATGAGGGAGTGCGAAAAGTACCAGTACATTTAAATAAAATGACGTGAAAAGGAGCTTTATTTCCTGCCTGATAGAATGTGCAGCTATTTTTACCTTGGCATATCTAATTTTTACGTGCAATCTAAGGTAAACACACCGCAGAGGGAAGGTAGAGCAGTTTCAGCAGTAAACTTCACAGAGGCAGCTCCAAGGAGGGGATAATCTTTCCCTTGTCTAGTTTGTTTGGAAAGAAAATTAAACTTGCTTGTTCCCATTGTGTATTTACCCATTGTGTGCACACTGGTTCTCAGTGGTGCAAAGTACAGCTTTTTCTGCCTTACAAATCAGTTTATAAATATGTTCACTTGCTTTTGCTGCTTTCTCGACTTTAAGTGATTTAAAAAAAAACCCCAAAATAAAACCACAAAATCCGCCCTATCTTTGCCAAAAGAACATTTTCAGCTGACTTTTGCTGTGAATAAAAGTTGCAGCTGAGCTCTGTATTGCAGTGAAAAAGAGACTTTATTTCTATTTCTTGTGAACATTCATGGTACAACCTGTACCTGCAGAAGCAGGAATATTTTCTGCCCTGTCTCACTGGGGTTTGTGTCACAATCAGCAGTGCAGCCCTCTCTCCTTGTTTGAAGGCAGAGATGTTGTTTCTACAAAGCAGGTGGACAAATAAATAATGTTCAGGATTACCCAGATGTGAAGCCTCATAAAACCTGTTGCTTAAAAGTGTTTCTGGTCTGGAGACCAATAATCAAAGTGAAGAACTGACCATGCCTATGACTAATCCAGTGGTTTGATACTGAGTAAAGTGACAGTGTAGATACAAATGCTATCTCTAACAGATGTTAAATCCACATCTATTGGAACATTTATTGGTGGTTGCATCTATTGGCTGATTACCCATTTAAGAATATATAATAATAACATCATAATCCTTTACTACCTATTAAAAGTCCTGCGGTGTGAACTATTCCTGGAAAAAGGCATCTCACCTTTCTTTAAATAATAAGGTTTATGGGATTTAATCTTGATGGGATTTAATTTTTTTTTTTTTTAATTTCCTTGCAAATGTGTTCTGGATGGTACAAACCACACTGACGGAGGGAGGAAGACACCTGTGAGGTATCTGCTGTTGGTAGGACATAAGTGACACAGCCATCACTTTTCCTGCCTTCTTGACCCTTGTTCTCACAAAACATCAGCAAGAGCAAGGCAGTGAGATTTTGGGGTCTGCCCTCAGCAATCACTTAGTTATGATTTTTGAGCCAAATGATCACAGAGTGTGCAGGGTGAGATGAAAGGGCTGGTGAGGGGATCCTGCCTGCCACCTTTGATGCATCTGCTTAAAGCTGTTCTCTTGGGAAAAGCTCATCTGAGCTGAACCCACTGTGCCAACACAGTTCCCTGGGAGATTTGCAGGGGCTCCAGACCCTGCTGGTGCCACCACAAGGCTACTTCTTAAAGTAGGGAATCAGAGAAATAATGGAAAAGAGAGGGTAAAAAAACCCCCAAAAAACCCAACACAGGCAAATATTTCCTTTTGTACTCCAGGGCCGTGGAGGTGGAATACGCTTTTCCCCTGTTGGTTTTTTCCTTATACCTCACCTCTCGGTCCTCCTCAGCGTTTCCTCCCTCTCCATGGTTACTCCACACAAACAATGGATGCGCAGTGCAGATGCAGCGTGTGACTCACGGCGGTGACTCATCTGGAGCGGGACGGTGACAGAGCCATGCCGGGGCCCGTGAGTCAGCGAGCCCGCTCTGCTGCTGAGCTCACAGCCAGGGCCAGCACATCATCGCTGGGACTGCTCTGGAAACCCAGCGAGCCCTGCATGGGTGGCCCCGATGGCTCACCCAGGAGGGAGCTGGAAACTGGGGGAGGAAAAGCCGCAGGCAGCTTTGCTGTCCTTGCTGGCAGGGGGACAGGGTTTGTGTGAAGAGGGGGATGTCGCTGTGATCAGATGTGGGATCCAAGCCTGAGCCCACCCAGGGTGAGAGCTCAGCCCTCAGACGCTGCAAACTAAGGTTCCAGCTAGTTTCCAGATTCTGGCACCTGATTCAGGCACTGCAGGTAGCAGAGGGAAAGCCACACGGTTGGCTTCCCTCTTGTAGGGCAGAAAGATATAAGTTTCATATAGAGCCCATAAACCATGAATTTTCTTAAGGTTCTCCCACTAACTCAGCCACAGCTCAAATGTGCCCTGAGTCTGTACACTCTCAGCATCCTCAGGGTGCTCAGAATTCTCCTCTATTTACCTATTTTCCATTGATTCACAGACATGAGATCATCATTCAAAATAACTCAGGCAGCCTGCCGCAAAATGATGAGGCTTTCATGGTGACAGATTAAAGCAAATTTTGCTCAACAATGTAATCAGTTACTACAATGGGCAAACAAAGGATAAAGCAAGGCAGATACAGCATGGGAAAGTTACCTGTGGAACTGATAGGAGCTGTAGGCAAATGCTAACACAATTGGAAATAAACCCAATGTAAAACAAGGAAACATGTAAACTTACAATCAAAAGGGAATTATAGTGGGGTTTTTTGTCTGGTTTTGCTGTGGGTTTTTTTTTTTTTTTGTTTTGGTTTGTTTTTTTTTTCCTTACAGGATAATAGGGAAATTGACTACTAGCAATTTGGCATAAGTGTTGTGACTAAATTTCATGCAAGGCTGTGGCATCTGCTGGTGGAGGACATTGTATGAATGCCAGCTTAGGGACAGGAATGCAATTGGGCCATCAGATCTCTCTTTTACTTCTTAAGAAATAATTAAAAATATCCTCATCTAGCTGAAACAGATGGCTACAATCACACCATTTTGTCTTAATCTGAATAAGGAAAAAATTGTTTCCTGGCTGCATGACACTCAAGCTGTTCCTCTTAGCCTTTTCCCCAGGAAAAGCCCCAAACACTTCACACCTTTGACGTTCTCAGGCTCTACATACTGGCCAGGCTAACTCATGATACATTTCCCTAACATGTCCATAAAAGGGTTAGGTTTAGGGTGTCTAAAGGCCTTCCAGGTAATAATTTGTAGATTGGTCTGGTCATGACAGATCCAACTTGTAGTCACTCCATTCTGTTTGCTGAGCAAAGCTGGGCCAGAACTGTGATGCCCAGCATGCCTGGGCTGGCTCGCATTCAGAGAGCCCTGCAGCTCAGCTCTACCTTCACCCAGGCTTCTCTGCTGCCAAAGAGGTTGGTTTGCAGATTCTTAAAACCCAGCATTATCTGGGGGCACATCATTCAGGGAGGAGGCCATGAGGTACCTCTGGTTGTGATGCCTCGGTACCTCCAGCTCTTGGGCACAGCCTGCAGCACTGTCACCTCCTTTTCAGTGAAGAGCTATTTCCAAATCTACATTGTCAAGCTCCAAAAGGGGTTGGCTCACAGCCTGTTGTGGAGGGGAAATAAAGTTAGATGATCCCTTACGTGCCATGAAATGCTCCATGAAACTTTGTAGGGGCTAGAACGTGAACCTCCCTTAAACAGACTTGCTGTGACTGCCTGGGGAGTGCATTTCTCATTAAGATTGCTTTTGGTTTTGATGAGCAAGGGATTCTTGGAGACCATTGCTCCTCTTCTCTCTTGCATTTAAACCCCTTCTCCACTCCTTCATCGTGGCGTGTCTTGGCTGTTGTGGTGACACCGTTGTGGTGGCACCGTTGTGGTGACACTCTCGCTATCCACCACCCTCAGAGCATCTACTTCAGTTCCCAGACCAACTGTACCTTGCTGGGTTCCCTTTTTGTGCCCGTGCTCCTGTCCACATTGGCAGGAGTTGGTTCCTTCCCAGAGGAATGGTTTGCTGGGTGGAGATGGGGGAGCAGGAAGGCATCTTGCAACAGGGAGGGCAAAGCCCATCAGCTGCTGCCAAAACCGATGTGGTGCAGCAGAGCAGGGGTTCATTTTTGTGCTTTCCAGAGGGCAATTAGCAAACTGAGAAGATGTTAAGTGGACTTGGGTGGAAAGGGATGGCCTGATGCAGAGATGAAAGAGGAAAAGCCCTCCTGGTGAAAGTGGAAGGGTGCAGGCATCCTTCAGACCACTTGTCAGCCTGAGAGTCATGGCCTGCTTCCAAGGGGGCCAAGAGTGGTAGCTAAGAAATGTGCATTATTAGGCTTTATTTTGCTTTGCGGGAGTCTGCTGCACAGCTGGAAAATGTAATTAGGTCCTTGTGCTGTAAAATGGGCTGCACACTCGCTGCTCCAGGCTGAGATTAGAAGGGGAATCTGGGAAAGGGTTAGGCACAGGCTATGCTGCAATGGAAACATGCTTGTTGTAAGTCTAAGAGGATAAGATTTGTTCCAGAAGCCACTTTCCTTTTGACTCCAACCATTCTCTTGGTACATCCACGGCAACCAGAACAGTTTGTTATAAACCTGGAACAGATCTGTGCCCCTGAGGTGGAGAGCCTAACAATTTCTACGGGCTGAAGATCAAGTTTACAGGACAAATTAGGAGACTGAATGAAGGACCAGACTTTGAGGAAGAGAATAGAGACAAGGAGGAGAATATCAAGCAACAGATCCAGCCACACAGAAGATAAGAAAGGGTTAAGAAACCGAGCTGAAAGAGGAAGGTATGTAAGCAAGGAAGGTCCCTTTCTTGGGAGAAATCCCAGCTTCGCATTTCCTGTGTGTCCTGTGAGGTCAGCTGCTGCTGCTGCTGCTGGAATGTTCCTTCCAGAGCCAGGTGAAGGATTCATAACATTTTGTTTCCAGCGCTCTTCTCTCATCCAGCAAGTAAACAAAGCACACTGAGTACTGTGCTCTGGCAAAGCCTCCAAACTGGAGATAATCACCTGTCACTACCACCAGTCATTTCTTCAAGCTGCCAAGAGCTGTACCTTCATCTATAGGTTCAGATTTTTTCCTCTCTAGACGTAACTGGGCACTGTGAGTACATTTCCATATAAAGGAGCTCTTGTTCTTACATCACTGCTTTGATTTTGTTTGTTTTTGTTTTTTGTCGTAACCTGGAGAAAATCCAGCCAAGAACAATAGTAAGGTTTCAAAGCCAAGCACCCTGGTGCTAGAAGCTGCCAGAAGTCAGGCTGCTCACATCAGTTCAGTTTGATCTCCTATTTTGATTTCTTTTTACAAGACCCTGCATATTTCAGAAGAGGGGCCCAACCTCGCTCAGCACGCTGGTTGGACAGGGAGTCAGGCCATAAAGCAACCACTCTTCTCTGATGATTAATGCATTCTGTGGGTATCCAGGAGAGGTGAATTATAGTCTTGGCTTTGCTAGCACCTTTTGTTTGATGTTGAGTTGGGTGAGATGCTATCATAATGGAGCGGTACAAGGTGGCTGAGTTATGGTGGGGGCTCGACAGCGTGAATTATGGCCCTCTCCATTGTAGCTTTTTTGGTCTGTCTTTTTGAAATCTTTGTGTTCTTGCAACTCGGCTTTTTCACAGCACACATTGTCCTGGAGGACTGGGTAGATCCTTGCTTTTTTCCGCATCCTCAAAAGAAAACATCCTCTGGGTGATCTCTGCCTGGGGCTGCTCGTTGTGATCCTTCTCCACTTGAGGGCGGTGTGACCTGGGCCAGTGCACACAAGAGGAAATTTGGGGTGAAATTAGGATGAAAAGAATTTGGCATCTAATGCTGGGTGTGCAAATGAGGTCTAGGCTCTCCATCACTGCAGCTGGTGAAGAGTCATTCAATAAAGGCAGGGGAGCTGGGAGGGAAAATCAGCTTTCTCTAGAACGGGCAGGCACCAGCTGAGCACGTGAATCGCTCCCTCTGTTTATGGGGATGGACTGGGGAGGGTCACAACTCCTTTCCCACTGGCTTTGTGTCTTTGAGGTGGTCTCAGGACTCTGTTATGGGCTCCAACTCTGCCCCAGAAGATCTCCCAAAGGTCCTTGATTCACCTGCCATCTGTGTACAGGCATGTGACAATCTCGAGACATGTCAGGTGTCCACTGAAGAGCCAAACCAAGGCCCAGGTCTCTGCTCATGATTCTGGGAACTTGGATGTTCAGCTCATGTGCAGGCAGGGGCACACACCTTCCTACATTTAAGGGTCTTATCTGCAAGATAAACTCTTCCCAGGGTTATTTATATCATCAAAGAAGGGAAGATGTCCAACTGGGAGTGGAAATGCAGGACATTTTTTCTGAGGGGACTGCATGCCCACCTCTCAGGCAGAGTGTGCCTTGTGGGTCAGGATCTCAGATCAAGGAGAAGCTGATGAAGTTGACTGAAAATACAAATGACTTTCCACTGCCAAGTTGAACAGTGAGATTTTGCTACAAAATATGTGGCAACAGGGCCTTTTAAAGATACAAATCTTTGTTTTGCAAAGGCCTGTAATAATCCTTATTGCAAGAAATGTATTTCAGGTTTCTGCAATCAAGACATACCCAGTCTTTTTGTAGTCCAGGAAAGCAACACTCCAGGAATATGGGAATGTGCAATGACTGCCTGATAAATGTTAGTTGATCTAAATAATTCCCCTTACTCGTGTCTGGCTTATCTGTCAGGTTGATCAGCATTTATCTTTCTTGTTTGCAGGCAAGCAGGAGAGAAATATTATAGATGGAAACATTTCAGTCCACTTAAAACTACATGAAACTAAATCAGTGTTACAGTGGCAATTGAAGCAGACATCCCTAATTAGCAGCAGCTTAAAACACAGCAAAGATCTGTAATGAAATAAATAGATCACCATTGTCCCCAGCTCTAGGGAAAGTGGTGTAGGGCACCAGAAGCCTTGTAGCCCATTCATTGTCCTGGAGCCTTCCTCCCATGACCATGTTCAGAGTCTTCATCAGTTCGGTTCCCTCCCTAAAGCAGTTTTTCATGCATGTTACTCAAAGATTTTCAGACAGAAGGGTGTATATTCTGCCTTACTGGGAGTAAGTGTCGTTCTGATGTGGTGAGAGCTGCACACAAAGTTTTGGGTCTCTGGGGACAGGAAGGGTTCAGGTCCCAGGTGTGGGAGCAGAACCCAGAGCAGCACACGTTTATCTCCTTGGAGCCCCCTGAAGCTTAAGCCTGTAACAAATGTGGGGTCTCACACCTTATCTGTAGGTATCCCTCTAATCTGATTCCTTGAGTCTGGTCATCTTCTGATGGCTGATTTAATAACACTCGGGTTGAGCTGGAGCAGGAAAGGATTTGGTTTCTTTGAAAAAAAAAGAAAAAAAAGAGGAAACTAAAGTGCTTTCATTTATGTGTTAGTGGGTTAAGGAAATGACTCTGGGATCATTTGTTTCACATGTGCCTCTATCTCATTTCTCAGACTGACAAGGTACTGCTGTTCTCTTAGCCTTTGATATGGGACAAAAGTAATAAGAAGAGGGAATTTGTACAGGAAAAACAAATTCCAAGGGGGAAATTTCAAACTGGCCTGCAGACTTCACTCCTCACAGGATTGCAGAGAGGCCAAGAGCTGGAAAGGGCTTGGGATAACTGGAAATTGTGCTGGCTCTGGCAGAAGTGACCCTTCCAAACACACTTTAAGGGGCTCCCCAATTCTGGCTGTGGTCTTGCATTTCCTTCCCAGACTCACAGCAATAGTTTCTGCTCACCTGCATCCCAGGGAAGCCATCCAGAAAGCCCTGGCACTGTGGTGGCTGACCCTCCAACCATCTGCTGGTGACAGCAGGAGCCTCCTGGCTGCCTTGCTGTGGGAAGCACACGGTGACATTCCTGCAAGAGGGACTTCTGCTGAGCAATTGCCCTGCAGAAGGATGATTTTATCAACTGTTGTCTTAAAAACTTCCACTCTAGCGCTGGAGATAATGGGAACACACATTCCTGCTGGCCTGCTTGCTGCTGATTTGACATTGTGCCACGTGGGGGAGGTGTTGGAAATAGGCAAATACTACAGAATTAAAAAAAAAGAAAAAAAAAATCATTCCGAGTTGAAAGGGAGGAGAGCCAGGAAAGGAAATACCTCAGGCAGAGAATTACTACTTCTGTATCAAAGCCAGCAACTCCTTACTTTAATATTTAACACCCAAGAGAGCTGAGGGGGAGGATGCTGAGAATGGGTGAAATTTTTCAAAGGAACCCAATTTGTGGTGATTTTCCTTGGGTACATTTTTTCTGGTAGAGTATTCAGTCTGATGAGAAATGTAACTTTTGGTCATCAGGAGCACATTTACACGTTCAAACTGCAAATTGCTGAACAATTTCAGCTGGAAAGCAAAGTGTGAAGAGCAGCTGGAAGGGGAGGTGATATCAACCCCTCCCACTAAGATCCAGCACTCATTGCTGCTGCTTTTCTCACTTAAAAGTCAAAGTGTTTAACTCTGGGTCAAAGGGAATGTTTAGCTCAGGAGAAGAGAAGGCAAAAGGGGCAAGGCAGCTTTTTGCTGTGTTTGAAGGAGGGATATTGAGAAGACACATTTAACAAAGGATGATGAAACGGACACAAGCTGCATCAGGGGAAATTCATTTTGGGCATAAGAAAAAGCATCTTTGTCATGAGAGCACTGAAGCACTAGAAGAGAAGCCCAGGGAGAGTGAGCAGTCTGCATCTTCAGAGAGAATCAAAACTCAATGGAGCAAGGCCCTGAACAACTGGAGATGACCTTGAACCCAGACCTGCTTTGATCAGGGCACTGCGCTGCAGACCTCCAGAGGTCCCTGACAACCCAAATTATTCTCCAGTTCTGTGAAGCTGAGATTGAATGAAATGAGGAAAAAAAGTTCCCTGTTTTCCTGTCATTCCTCTCCCTTCAGCACAGCTGGAGGCTGGCATTCATGTGCTTTGCCATGCTCTTTGCCTTTCATACTTGTGGCCCATACAGTCCTAATATCCATTTCAGCTGCTTTGCTTAATCAATTAAGCTAGTTTGAAGTTATTTCAGTCCCCAGTGATGCTGTCTGCCTCAGTGACAGTGAAATCAATTGCCCAGCAACAAGAAGCACTCTTACTGCACTGCCAGCACTTATGGGGATGTCTTTTGATGCTGCAGGGACAGGGAAACAAGTGAGACAAGGGCCAGACAAGGTTCAAGGTCTACATCTTACCAAGACAAAGACAAAGGAAGAAGTTGTTGGGAGGGTTGAAGCTGATTATCAGAGGGATGTGGCACATGCACAGGGATCCACTCCCTCTCTCTGCTGCCTTAACTTGCCTTGTTGGAAGCAATGGGGTCTGCTGAGGGTGCAAGGCTGGATCCAGGCTAAGGGAGGACAATCCTATTATCCAAACCAGTATCATGACAGCTCACCTGTACCTGGTAAAGAGCTGCAACCACATCTCTTCTTAGAAAGAAGCAATTTTACTTTTCTTGACTATTTGCAAGAGGTGTGCAGGAACCCAAGAGTCACAGTTTAGTTTTGGGGCAGGGGGATGTGGGGTCTTTTTCTAGGTGCCAACCCCTTGGGAATTTTGGAAGTTTTGGGTGGAGAACTCTTTCAGAGTTCTGGACTTGGGCTTGGACCCTGCATCAGAGGCAGGAAAGTGAAATTGTCCATTGCAACTGGTGATAAGAAGGGAAATGAATTTAGTGTGCTTGTCACATGCTTGGATACTGTGGGGCTCCAGGCTTGATCCTACCCACTGCCTCCAGTGGGAAAGATCACAGACTGACTTTGCTTGGCCCGAGGTCACCTCCCATCCCTCTTGGTACCTGGTGAGTTAAGAAAGAGCCAGGACACAGAGTTAAACCAAAACATTCACTGGCATGTGTGTCTTTTCCTGCACTGGCAAAAGCCCAGTTTGAGTAGATCCAGAAAGCTTTTGTCCCAAATATTTACAATTATGCTGCTAAAAGGAACTGTCGGATGTGACCTGGAGGGCTCCTCTCCACCTCTTTGCCTGAGGGAGATCCAAAACAATGCAAAGGAGCTGGAGTTCCTGCCGGGCTGGTCTCTGCCTGGGGGAGGGATGAAAGAAAAAGAACAGCAGACAGCAGATGTCCTTGATATTATTTAATCCAGCCTGCCATGGGGGGTAAGAGAGGAACCTGTAACAAATGGGTCAGCTGAAGGTTCTGCTGGGGAACAGCTTCCTAGAGCTCTTGGAAAAGTCTGGATCATGGAGTGGCCAGTCCAAACCCTGACTTGCTGTGGGTCACTGCATCTGGTTTGACTTCACTGCAACCAGCAAGGAAAGAGGGAATGCTGGTCCTTTGTCATTTATTGGAGGAGGATACATTTCCTCTGGAGTCTTTGAGTCCCCTGGTGGATCACAGGGAAAACTTTATTGTTGCCCTGCGCTGCTCTTCTGTGCTTTTCAAAAGAAACAGTGCGAAAATGTTCTTTCTTTTATTTGTAGAGTCTGTCCCAGTAGGACTTCATTGGTGTCTCTCCTCTTAAATTCAGAGACTTTTTCTTGGCTTAAAGGTAGCTCATAATTGACTTACAGCTGCCTCTCCACAGGATATTGCTGTATCGTATTCCCTTTTATGTTGCTGCTTGTGGAAATATTCCTGTGAATTTCGGGGAAAAGGAAGAATGGAAAGGTGAGAGTGGGATAGAAATCTACTCTCATTCGGTCCTGACCCTTTTGCTGCTTACCCCAAGGATCACAAGGGATCAAGCTTTGTCCTGATAGGGACTGTCATTAATAAGAGCTATTTAGTGATGTAGGGGACCTTTGCTTGGGTCTGGATAAATATTGTTCCTGAAATTTTCTTGAAAAGTCACTCTTGCTTTTGCAAATGGTGTTTGTGTCTCCTTGTCCATTCCTAGAGGACAGTGAGAGAAAGATCCTTGCATTCAGCCCTGGCTGCATTCCCATCCCAACTCAGGGTGTTACAAGAGCCAGTCTTGAGTGCCCATGCAGAAAGTTGTGTCTGCACCTTGTTGTGGCTTGCATATCTCTGTGGATTTACTGACCACTGAACAGTGAAGGAGAAGACAGTTCCAAGGCTCCAAACTCATCCTGTGAAAGCTTGAAGCAAGCTAACAAACCCTGAGCAGGGGGAAGCCAATGCTAACTATATTAGCTACCATGCCAAGGGCTGGCCAGCTTCATTTGTCAGGCCAAGCTGATCTCAGGGGATGGTCAGGGAGGCTGTTCCCCCCATGGAATGGGGTTATGGGAGCAGGTGTGTGGAGCAGGGTTTATGGTGTAGTGCAAGAGCAGCTGGAGGCCCCAGCACTGATCAGGTTTCTTGGCTTGGCCCTCAATTACACATCAGGGACTGCCAGCGCTGCTCGGTCTGGTTCAGATCAGATAAGAACATCTGCCTTCTCCTGCTGCTCTCCACGGATGACACATCAAAACTGGCCCCCAACATAGCTCTGGTGCAGCTGAATGTTGTTCCCCTCCATTTAGACTGTGGTCTGGTGTGTTGTGAAGTGTCAGAGCTTGAATTCCCCCTGTCACAGCGACTCATGGTGGAGCTGGTGGAGGTCATGTCTTCATCCCACTTCACATGATCCCACTTCCCCTCCATGGCTTCAGTTTCCACCTGACTATAAAAGACTCTTTCATTAGGTTCATCTGTGGGCAGATGGAGATTTTCTGGGGTGTAGGTGCACATGGACCTCATGGCTGTGGCTCTACCACACTGCTTGAGCTTCTCCAGACTGGCAGCAATGCTGATTTGAGGCTGTTCCCTCGAACAGGCTCTTCTGTACCTCTTTTTTCCAATACATTGATGGCATGGAAGTCTGGCCTGATAAATGCTTGTGGTAGGAATCTAGACAGAAATGAAAGTGCTGAAGCATCCTCGTACATGAAAGCCTTTTCCTCATGTGATCACAAGCAGAGGGATGGTGACCTGGGGAAGCAGCCTCCACACAGTGACCAGTTGAGCATGGCATGTACTCCACAAGCCCCTGTGGAATGTTGCCAGCAGCATCTGCTGGTGATTCACAGCTTCCCAAGTCCTCCAAGCCATTTCTGAGTGGGCACAAACAGTCCTGCAGCCTTTTATGAAAAAGCACAGTTGTCCCAGAGCTGCATCACGAGATGACAGTGAGTACTGCCAGGTTGTGACATGAGCAACGCTGTGTGTGACATGGCCAGCATTATGATGCTCTTGTCCAAATGCACTGATTCAGTCTTGCACTAAATGGCAAAGCCACAGAGAAGCTTCACAGCAGCAAACACTGGTGCACCAGGGAGGGGCAATTTCTAAGTAAATTGGAATTCCTTGAGATTTCTGGTCGAACTGTCACGACTGTTCAGCCAGGAGGCTGGGGAAGCAAAGGCTATCAGCATTACACAGCAGTATAATTTAAAGCCATAACTCCAGGGACTGTAGCTGAATGGCCAGGCAGGGGCTGCTGAAGAGCTGTGATATGAGACGAGCTGACCCAGAGAGCAGCTCAGCAGGGAGGCACGTGGAGCAGGGCCTGGCAGGGTGGGTGAGTGCTTGGGAAGCTGTAGTTTTATCTCCTCTGAGATGCCTTGGCTGTGTGCACAGGACGTGGCGTGCTGCCAGGGCTGGAGACGGCGCTGCCCTGGAGGGAGCAGGGCTGTGGGGGCTGAGCCAAAGCTTTGGCTGGTCTGGTGCAACTCCTGGCCAGGCTGGCTGCTCTGGAGCTGCAGAAAATGCAAATACTGGTGGTCTGGGGGAGATCCTTAGGACTGAGAGCAGCCAGCCTTGGTGGGTGCATCAGATGCTTCTTGATTGTAAATGATGCAGGTCCTGAGCATGGGCTGACACAGCAGCACAAGAGTGATCCTGCTGTTAGACAGCCCTTGGCATGGTCCTACTGGCATTTCCCAGGTGATTCCAGGCACAGTGTGGGGGTTATCCCAGGCTGTAGCCATCCCCAGCAAGCATCAGCAATATTGCTGTCCTTTAAGAAGGACAAGAACAGCTTAAAGGGACAGATGAGCTGAAAAAGAGTCTCATGCTCACCGCGTTGTCTGGTGCAAGCAGGATAGTGCCAGGCTGCAGAATGGCAGCCACAGGACTCCTGGATATCCATTGTGCACTCGAGTCACTCCACATCATGGCCTCCTAGAGATTCCTCTGCTTGCTTAGAGCCACCTCTGAACTTTCCTCAGCTTCTCTCCGGTTAACACATGCACTGCCCAGCCCTGCAGATGCTCAGGAAAATTCATACTAGGTGGGATCTGCACTGGGAAATAGCAGCTGAGCCCTCTGCATCACTGATCTCCTGCAAAGCGGGACTTCATTCGAGCACTTCTGGTTTCTCGTGATTTGAACATCCTGACAGTGGTGCGGCTCTGGAGGAGCTCCACCGTTTGAACAGCACTTTGCAAACACGGGAGCTGCAAAATCTCCCGGTGCCACTGGGGCTGCTTGAGAAAAAAAGCAGCGAAAAAACTGCTGCTGGCTACTGTATTCCAGCCCAGCAGAGCTGCAGGCGGGCAGGCCGGCCCCGTGGTGCTGTCACAGAGCTAACACTGACGGATAATGGGGCTAAGTAAATAAAAGAAGGCTGTTCCTCGGAACAGGAAACTGCGCGGCGAGAGCGTGGAGGTGAACAAAGCGTTAAAGGCTGGCAGAGCAGCTGCTGCTGACCTTCTGGTCCCGGCACCGCTAAACAAAGCTCCTGTTACAGCTGAACTTTAGGACCAGCTTCTGCTGCTCCAGGGATCCTCGCAAAAGTACACTCTGAGCCGGGTCAGCACGGGCTGAGCAGTGGGTGAGGCAGGATTTGGGATTTGCAGGGTGGGGATGCCCACAGAGCCCACCGTGTCCCCCTCCAGCCTCCCTCAAAGGCCACCCTCTGCTGTCACCTGCAGTGGAGGACTCCTGAAACTGAGGGCTGCTACCAGATCAAGGTTGATTGGTAGCCACTGGTCAATAGATCCACCATTTTTCTGAGTTTTCAAGCAGCCTTTTGGCCTAGCCATCATGCTGCAGCAGTGAGTTCTGTGGATGGGCTGTGCGCATCAGGAAAATGTGCTTACTTTTGTGCCTAAAATGTGCTTAATTGCAAACTTTCCGCGTGCTCCTGGGTCCTCTGGAATAAGAAATAATGAACAACTGTTTAATATTAATATTTCCCTTCTTATTCATGATTTTACAACCCCTAATATCATATCCTCTGAGAATTCCTTCCTTTCAGAGGAAGAATTCAAAGCCATTCAGTCTATTCCCACATGGGAGCCTTCCGTAACCTAAACGTAATGCTGCACATCCTTGCTGTCCTCCTCCATTACTTCCACAGAAAGCAAAATTTGAGGCACTTTTCAGCAGAGGTTTTACAGGTATGGTCCAGCTCTTATGGGACATAAAGATGTGAGAAACATTTTCAACCCGTGGCATTTCACATCCTCCACTGGGGATGATGATGGAATTACACACCACTGGAAAAAATGCACTTATTTCTGTGTGAGACTTGATAAGAAGGACAGACTGGACAAAACACATCTGGAGTCTCCTTGTGCCCACAAACTGTGAGGAAGAAAAGAATTTGTCTGGCAAACTAATAAATAAGACTTGGCAGACTTAGATGGGTGTTTAGACTGTTGTGGCACAGAATAAAGAAACTGGGCAAAACCCAACAAGTTTGGGTTGAAATAGTAATAAACGTCTTGATGCTTTCTGCATGAAGCTGAGCTCAGTTGTGGTGCCCAGTTTTGACAGTTTGAGCTCAAAATTTGCCCTTTTCCAGTTCAATGTTTTTTGTGCACATAGGTCCCAGTGAGGTCAGCCCCAGAGCTCTCCACTGTTGACTTTTTGCTTTTCAGAGCAAGAGCTCTTCTATCCTTGTCCTCATTGTCCCCAGACTGTTGGCCTTACGCTGACAGGAGGGTGAGGGAGGTGGTGGGAAGGTGAACATTGTTCTTTAGGTCTGCAAGCTCCAGGGATGTATCTTGGGAGACAGGTGGGTTGGCAGCAGAGATTTACCTCATAGTACTCATTGATAGGGGTGTGTTCGAGGCCAACATTAAAATCAGCTCATTGCTGTTTCTTTGGCCTTGGGAAAGCAGGGAGCCTGGAGGGAAAGAAATCTTACTGCTTAAGGAGCTGGGAAACTCTGAACTTTCTTTTTCTCTCCCAGCTCAGTGGAAAGAAGTATCTCAGAGTGGTAGAGCTCTCAAGGCCATGGCATGTGAGCATTTTGAGTATGCAGATTACCTTACTGGATCATTCTGAGCATGGAATTCCTTGTTTTGGTGTGGTTGATACCTTCAAGAAAGCAATGAGTAACAGGGGGTGTGTACACTGCTTCTCCTATGAGATTTTACAAACAGTGGTATCCATCTGAGCAGGATAATCCCTGAATCCCCTCAAGAGAGGCAGTAAACAGTCACTTTACCATATATTTTTTAAAACCTGTGTGATTCTGGCTTGGAACAAACCAGGGTTGGTGGAAATTTGTTTCATCAGAGAGCCTCTGCAATATTTAATACTTTCAAATGAAGTCCAGACCAGGCTCCATACTGTCATGTGTCTCAGGATGGCCTTGGCATGGAGCAGGACCATAGTTTGGAAGTCCCTTTGCTTACACCCCAGGTGAGACATGCAGCCCCCACTTTGCAGGAAGAATTTGTGGTTGAGGCCATAAAGTCATGCAAGAAGATGAATCTTGCAGAGGAGATCAGTTTGGGAATCTGGAGGCTGTGGGGCAGCTCCTTCCCCTGCCAGGACACCCACCTTTGCCATCAGGATGCAAGGCAGTGCAGTGTGACCTTGCCAGTGCTCCTGGCTGAGTCACATCACCCCCAGGGCTTTGCCTCAGTTCCTGAGATTTCACGAATCCTCACCTTCCCCTTTGGAAACTTGTGAACCTGACGGTTGCTGGGGAAGACTTGAAAACGTGGTGCAGGCATAATTGGAAAGCTTAAAGACTCAAAATTTACACTAAAAGCTGTCAGTTCTTGGATTCAGAAAGCTGCTAGGGGTGGGCGCAGGAGGAGGCAGGCAGCGGCACTGATGCTTTTAGCAGGAACGTTGCCAGCATTAATATTAACACAGCCACCACAGTCCAGGGCTTCTTCTGCATTTTCTCTCTGACAGAACTCATCCCAGAGCAGTTTCTCACAGTGCTGCAGACGTGATGCACGAGACACCTCTGTCCCAAGAAGGTTCTGGTGCCAGCACAAGGGCTCTGACTTGCAGGACCTTCTCCACAGTCACCTCACCCTGACCCTGCCCTCATGTTGCAGCTCCCCAACCTCTGTCCTTGCCCACCTAAAGCTTATGAATGTGGGGGTCTTATTTGAATGGCTGGGATGCAGACAGCTCAGCACCTCACTGAGAGTTTGGGGGCCCTGTGGTGCTGGTACCCACTCCCATCCCTTCATGAATCATTGTGTTTGGAGAAAGGCAGAAGTGGAGCAGACATTCAGAGAGGTGCCTGGAGCACACTGAGCCTTTCCTCCATGGGTGCCTATCAGGAGAAATCGCTGCAGCTGTGAGAGATTTCTTGCCTCCCCCTGCTAGATCTGTGTGGAATTGGTGACAGACAGGTATGCTGGATTCATGTGTGCCTGGGGTACAGTGAGAGTCATTCTGGCATGTTTGGGGGGTCCTGTACATCCTCACAGGTCAGGAGGGTTTGCAGTTGCACCATTGCCAGTATTCATCAGGAGCTGAAATCATGGTATCAGTGGCTGTGGTGGCCAAGTTTCCAATCTGGTCGATGCTGCAGAAGGCTGCCAGCACTGAGTCCTCACCTTGGACCTCTGGGAATGTGCCTGGAAACTGGCTCACCTCTGTTTCAAACCATCCACAGGCCACCCACGTGCTCTGGCAGGAGACTCTGTGCAGTGGTGTGAACTGAAGCCTGGTGATCCTCACCCTGGGGCTTTTCCCCTCTAAAGCTGGTGAGGAGCCTTGCCAGCTTCCCAGGGCCTTTGCTGTAAACTGAAAAATTATTTTGGAGGCTACCAAGGATTCATGTTCAGAGCTTCCCCATGGTGCTCTGCTCTAAGCACCAGGTTTGGTTTGGGTTTTTTTTTTCAATCCCCTAAATCAATAGCCTGGTTCACAGTGCAGTGCAGCCTGGACTAAAAGGGAAGGAAACACACCCAAAAGGCAAACCTCCAACCTCCACAGTTGCTTTGGACACCATGGATTACCACTAGACACATGACTAGCAGAAGAGAGGATGGAGAGAGCAGAGGTCCATTAGCAACTCCCTACCCCCAGCATATGGCTAATTAAAATTTCTAATTAAGGCACTGTGGGGGTGAAGAAAGGAAGCTCTTGGCCGAAAGTCCCCCTCCTTTTTCTGTATTTCCTTCGATAGCTTTATAAATTTCCCCCCTAAATTAACTAATTAATATCACCTAATCAGTTAATAGAATTAGCTAATTAGATTGCTTAATGGAATTTCTGAAGAGCAGATTTAGAAGCTCTTAAAGAGACTTTAATCACTTTTTATCTGGGAAGCGGGGCACCAGCGTCTGCATTCATTCAGCAACTTAGAGCGATCGCTGTTATCAGCAAAACATTTCTGAAAATCACTAATTTGCCTTCATCCTGCTCCAGAGTCACAGCTGCAGTCACCCAGGATTGAAAGGTCAGGCTGAGCCTGGCTTTTTGGCCCCTCCAAGATGCTGTTGCCTGCACCTGATTGCATCAGAAGTCCTCCTTTCTGAAGAGCTCAGCACAGTATTTAACACAACCAGCAGTGAGGCACAGCAGTGTGAAGCTAACCCAGGTCCCTGCAGGATCTAGAGTGGTTTGTTAGCCCCTGGCACTCTCCAGGCTTGTTTGCTGGTGGTGTTCTCAAAGAAGTGAGTGACAGCACATCCCTCCCTCAGCCACCACAGCGGCAGCAGCAGTGGTTGTGTTTTGTGTTCACAGAGGTCAAAGTGTTCTCCACTGCAGGGTGCAAACACACCCACAGAGCCCACTGAGCCCAGCACTGAGACCACAGCAAGGGAGAAATGTGTGTGCTGAGCAAAACACAGTGCTGGGTGAGCCTGTGCTGCACCGCTCTGCTGTGGGCATGGATGGTTTGCAACACCACCAAAGAAAAGGGGCTTCAAGGAGCACAGGGCAGCTCTAGCAAGTTATTTGTTTAAGGCTGGCTGGTTGAGGGGGGTCAGAATGTGGCTGGGTTTGCAGTGGTATCCAAATATAGGTAGTCTGGTTGTGCTGGGACATCCAGGTTGCCCAGAGGGGTGGTGG
>VWYP01002353.1:0-10390 GCA_013400435.1 Pycnonotus jocosus | reverse complement strand
GGGATGCCCTGGATTCCGACATTTTTGGACAGAAAACCCCCAGAGACTTCCAGAGATGAACCTCTGCAGGAGGAGCCCCCAGACAAAGGCACTCACCCCTTGTTTTTCCCTCCAAATCAGGATTTGTCATTCCCAAGCCTTGGGTGGATGGAGGAGAAAAAGCCCTGGAGATCCTGCACGAGAAGGGGCTGCAAACCCAGCCCAGGGAGCTGCGAGGAGGAAAGACCCTCGCTGTGCCAGGAGGGTGGCCAGAGATCCAGCCGGAATGCAGAGCTGGAGGAGAAGCCTCAGGCCAGGGAGAAGCCCCACAAGTGTTTGGAATGTGGGAAGGGCTTTGGATACAGCTCCCATCTGAGGGAGCACCAGGTGATCCACACTGGGGAAAAGCCCTATGAGTGTGGGGAATGTGGGAAGAGCTTCAGCCGGATGTCCAACCTCACCAGTCACAGCAAGATTCACACTGGGGAACGGCCCTACATCTGCTGGGAATGTGGGAAGAGCTTTGGGCGGAGCTCCAATCTGAGGGAACACCAGATGATCCACACCGGGGAGAGGCCCTTCGAGTGTCCCCAGTGTGGGAAGCAGTTTCGGAAGTCCTCCCGTCTCCTCACACATCAGCGGATTCACAGGGAGGAGAGGCCCTTCCGCTGCCCCGACTGCGGGAAGGGCTTCAAGCACAACTCTGCCCTCCTCCTGAACTGGCACCTCCACACTGGGGAGAGGCCCTTCGAGTGTCCTGAGTGCAGGAAGAGCTTCATGCGCTGCTCCAACTCCATCCCTGACGGGGAATCCACACTGGATGATCCCCAGTGACGCCCATTGGGCAGAGCTCTGGTGAGCCCCATTCTGGGTGATCCCCACTGGGTGAGGGGACAGTGTTGGAGAGATTTCTTTCCCTTGTCCTTGTGCTGCTGTGATTTGCTTGGTAATAAATTCACTCCCTGTGCCCAGGGTGGGTCTGTTTTGATGGCTTTGTTTTGCCTGTGCTGGTGCTCAGGGTGAAAGCTCTCCCGGTCCTTCTCTCAGCTCCTGGGCCTTTCCTTGTATTTCCTCTCCCTGTGCAGTTGCAGAGGGCAGGGACAGGGTGGTTTTGGTGGCTCTCAGCATCCACACAGGGCCAGCTCAGCCCCAGGGTTCTGAGGGGCTGATGAGGCTCCCCCATTAGTGGGACATCCCTGCTGGGGGAGGGTGTCCCCCCTTGAAGCTGCCCCAGCCCTCAGGCAGTGCTCAGCCAAGCAGAGAATGCCCTCAGCTGGGGCCTCATTTTTGGGCACACCTGAGCCGCTGGACATCTCCATCCCCATTTTGGGGTGCACCTCAGCTCCTGGATATCTGGGACCCCGTTCTTTGGGATGTGCTGGGTTTGCACACGGCCTTGTTTTGGTGGTGGTGTGGGTTCTGAGAGAAGCTGCTGGAAACGTCCTCCATGTCTGGCAGAGCCAATTCATGATGGCTCTGAAAATGGAGGTGCTGCATGCAGAGATCCATGGGGATGCAGAGATCCACCCGCAGCTCCTGGAGCAGCCCCCACTGGAGCAGGGGGATGGCTGAGAGGAGGCTGTGACCCCGTGGGAGCCCCATGGCCAGAGGGGCCCCCAGGGATGCAGCAGTGTGAGGGGGCTGCTGCCCGTGGGATGAACTCACATCAGAGCTGGGCACTGCTGGGGGTTTGGGTTTCTCTGGGAGATTTGTCCCATTTGTCACCTGGAGAAACACTGTGAGGAGAAGGGCATGACATCCACGGGTGACTGAGGTGACAGAGGACTGGCTGCTGCCTCTGGCACAGCCCTGAAATTGTTTGGGGGAGGACAGGGGCACAGGGTTCGGGCAATCTGGGGCTTCTAGTGCTTTCCTGCCCATCGCTCCTGGACATTCCTGACCATGGCTTTTCTTCCTGGGCACAGAAAGGGGCCCAGCTATGTCCCCTCAAAACCTCCCTGGGAATCACCTCAGAGCTCTCAGCCCTCCTTGCGCCCATCCCCGGGCCCTCTTGTCCTTCCCAGTGGCTCCCTTGGCTCTCCCAGTCCATCCCAGTCTCTCCCAGTGCCCCACCGCGTGTCCATCTGGGCCGTGCGTGGAGCTGCCGCCCGTCAGCCAATCAGAGCGCGGCTCTTTGATGACTCATCAGTTGCCAGGCAGACCCGCAGGGCCGAGAGCCCCGAGCTGGACTCTGCCTCCCAGCGCGGGGCGCTTCGTTCCCGGTCCCTCTCAGAGCCAGCACAGTCCCTCCCACTGTCCACAAACTCCCTCTCAGTCCCTCTCAGCCCGCAGCCAGTCCATTCCCAGTCCACTGCCTGTCCTTCTCAGTCCGCTCCCAGGCCTCCATCCTCTCTCCCAGTGCCTTCCCAGTGCCCTCTGACACACTCCCCTCTCCGAGTGCCACCCTAGCCCCTCCAAGTCAAGTCTATTCTGAATCGCTATCAATGCCACACCAGCAATGCCACACCCGACTCTCCCAGTGCCCCTCCAGCTGATCCCAGTGTGCTCCCCCTCTCTCCCAGTGTCCCCAGTGTCCATGGTGCCCTCGCTGGTGCCCTCGAGCTCCCAGCCCGGCCCTGGCTGCCTGCTCTGCTCTGTGATGTATTTCTACCCTGCCCAGATCCAGCTGAGGTGGTTCCAGGGCCAGCAGGAGCTCTCGGGGCATGTGGTGGCCACCGACGTGGTTCCCGAAAGGGACTGGACCCACCAGCTCCTGGTGCTGCTGGAAAACCCCGGGCGCGGGTGGAGCACGTCAGCCTGGAGCAGCCCCTGAGCTGGCACTGGGGCACGGCCCGGCTTCCACAGCACCAGGGACAGCAGAGGAGGCACGGGGGGAGCTGGGAAGGGAATTGGGGTGTGCTGGGAGCAAGTGGGAGGGAATTTGAGTTAGCCTGGTTTAAACTGGAAGAGGGGCTTGGGGGTCTGGATGGGCTGAGAAGGGTTATGAAGGACGTTAGGGAGGGTGAGATGGCGCAGAAGAACCGTCTTGGTGACAATCGTGAGTCACGGGGTGGTGTAAGAGATGGCCTGAAGATCCCTCATCTGCCTCATGACTGCCTCCAAGGACTGAGATCCCCCAAACCCCCCCAAACGGGAGTCTGGCCTGGCTAAGGTGGGATGACTGCACAACCCCCAACAGCTGGATCCCAGTTCCGGGCTGGCCAAAGGAATGTTTGCCAAGCCCAGGCGAGTTCACTGGACCTGTGCATCCCTTTGGGAACCGTGCAGAAAGCAATGAGCAGGTCATGGTGATGGGCTGTACTGCTTGGCAGACTGGTATACCTTGGAGTCCTGGCCTGCTCTGCACCTTGTGTACCTTGTTCCCTCCACGGACAATGCACCCACTCCCCCACCTTTTTGGCCAGCTGCCTGTCGCTTTGAGAAGAACTATAAAAATGCTCCCTAGATCGACGCACTTTGAGGCCTCCCCGACACAGAGAGATGGATCCATCGGCAGAGATCTGCAAGGACTCTTCACCTCACCTTGTGGCGGTAGTTATACCCCTTTCTCTCTCCCTCCTTCCTTTCTCTCTCTCTCTCACTTAATGCATAAAAAAGGTTGATTGGCACTCCATAAAGGTGCATTTGCTGTGATTTAGCTGAAGTCCCTTGTTGTGTGTGTCTTTTTGCACTCTGAGATCACTAAAAAGAACCTGCACGAACACCACGAGCTGTAGGGGATCGTGACAGGACCCCAATGTTGCAGCCGGCTTGGCTGAATTGGCAGGGCACTGGGGCTGGTGAATTTCCAGTTCTCCTTACACAATGGACATTGTGTAGTTCCATGGGCCAGTGGTTTTGGTAAGACAAGCACTGTGTGAGCCCACCTGGTGTAGACAATTTATCATCTGGTAACAGAGTGGTGCGGATCTGTTCCTCCGTGCCGAGCGCTGCTCTGTCCGCGCCTGGCTGCAGCCCGGCTGCCCGGCACCGGGAGCGGCTGTGCCGGGGCCCTTCCACCCCCGGCCCCGCGCTCAGGGCGTTCCCAGCCCCTCGCTGGCTCCCCAGGCTCAGGGTCAGCCCTGCCCCAGCCGGGGCCGTGTTGGAGGAGCAGAGACATGGCAGGGCTGGGCCGGCATCGCCTCCTGAGCCCGGGTGTCCCGCAGGGCCGGGCCCGGCTCTGTGCGCTCTCTTGCTGTGCTCTGAGATCTGCCCTGAGCGGGGACAAACTGCGCCCGAGGCGGGGCTGAAAGAGGCTTCAGCGGGAGGACTTAATGCTGGACACGGCTTAGCATGAGCAGGGAGATGCTCTGTATTTGCGTGTCTTTTTAGATCCATCTGGCATTTTATGCAATGATTCACGACACTTTCTGGATCTTTTAATGATACTTCATTGGCTCTCATCTTTTAGAGACCAGGATCAGTATCCTGATCTTTTATTTTCACTCTTTTGGGGAGTGAAGAGGCTTTGTCCCTTGCAGTAGCTCTTGCTGCAGCACCTTGCCCTTTCTGCCGTGGGGAGCAGCCCTGTATCCCAGCTTTCCTTCCTCTGGAGACAAAGCCCCCACCCCCGTGGCCCCTCGGTGCCACTCCCCGGGGCATCAGAGCGAGTCCCACGGGGCTGTGGGGCCACCAGCTCACCCCGTGCCAGCCCAGCGCCAGTGCCCAGCAGGGCTTTGGCTTCCTGTGCCCTCCCACGTGTCCCCCGCCCAGCGTCACCACCTCCACCCCACCGTGTCCCCAGCCTGTGCCCCACCCTCCCGCTCTGCCCAGACACGGAGGACGAGAATTTCCCCGCTATCCACCCCATACTTTCCCCAAGGCCATTTCCTCTCCTTTCCCTGGGGAGCAGAGCCCAACCCCTCCTGGCCCCACCCTCTTTTCAGGGACTTGGAAAGAGCCAGAAGGTCCCCTCGAGCCTCCTTTTCTCCAGGATGAGCCCCTTCAGATCCCTCAGCTGCTTCAGACCCTTCCGCACTCCATTCCCATCTCTGGACACGCTCCACCACCTCAATGCCTTTCTTGGAGTGTGAGGCCCAATCACTGCCCTGTCACTGCAGGTGCCAAAAACCCAGGGAGACTCCTTGGAAATGGGGGTGGAGATGAATCTTTCAAAGGGAAACGTGTGGAAAAATGTTCCCAACAACTCAATAAATCAGTGTCTCCTTCAGCTCTTTGGTTTCAGGTCATCTCCAAGAAACATCAGCTGCTTCCTTTGGAAATCGGGATGGGACAAGAATCATTAGGAGGCAGGCAAGTTAGAAAACAAGCCAAAATTACAGGAACTGTAGGGATCAAGGTGTGAAGTACCACTATTGTTGATGTGTTTGGGAGATTTGCTCCTCTCAGTCTGCAGCAGGCTAAGAACCCCCCCAAGGACCTGCCAACCCTGGGGGACAAAAGCCAGACTGGCACAAGAGCAGCTGGATGCTTCTGGACCTACTGAAGCACCCAAATCTCAAGTTATTTCTCTCCCTTCAGGAGGAAGTGCCCCCCTAAGCCCATTTTTTAATCCTGCAGTGAGGAACAGCCAACATGAGGCAGCTCAGCACAGCCCCATTTCCACATCTCCTCCCCTCTGACACCCCGGGTTCTGCCCCCACACATCACAGCCAGGACAAATATCTCCCAAAGCCCTTTTCCTATCCCTTAAATGGCTCTGAGGATCCTTGGGTAAAGGATGCCCTGTCCCTTGGACAAAGGCAGTGGCTGTGGGCAGCGGTGTCACAGCAGGGAGGTGGTGACAGAGGGCCAGGCTGGGTGTGCTGGGCTGCTCCTTGTCAGGTGCCCAGTGCCACCAAAGCTGCTCTGTCATTCCCTTGCTCACCTGGGCATAGGAGACAACACAAGGAAAGATCTCTGCATTGGGATAAGGGCAGGGAGAGGTCATTCACCAATGGCTGTCATGGACACAACAGACCCAGCTTGGGAAATCAATTTAATTTATGACCAATCAAACCACAGCAGGAGAATGAGAAATAAAACAAATCCTAAAAAACTGACAGGCTTTGCTTTATTCCTGATCCTTCTCTCTCACACAGGGTCAGACCCTCAGGAACAGCCTGCTCCAGTGTGGGTCCCTTCCATGGGCTCCTCTCTCCACAGCGCTGCTGAGGCTTCCCACGGGGTCACAGCCTCCTTTGGACATCCCCTGCTCCACCGTGGGCTCCTCCCAGGGCTCCAGGTGGGTCTGTGCTCCATCCTGGACTCATCCACAGGTCACAGTTTCTCCTTTTGGGCAGGGGTTCCAGCCTGCCCAGTGCAGCAGCAATTCCCTGGCCTCCTGCCAGCCCGGGCACACCACCAGGGCTGTTATCCAACATTCCCAGGCATGCAGGGAGGTGATAAGAGATGAGCGGCTCAGCAGCAGGGAAGGGAACCAGCAGCCACTAAGTATCACCAGCGTCTGATACACGGCCAGGAGCCTCAGCCAGCAGCAGCAGCTGCAAATTCCATCAGCACACCCAATCCCATCTCTTGGGATATCAAATGCACTCCCCCACCAGCGCAATTGAGGAGAAAATGGGAGCGGTAGAAGCTGGAAAAGGCGTGGGTTGATTAAGACAGTCTAAGAGGAAGAGTAAAAGCCACACAGACAGGCAAAACAAAACCAGGAATTCATTCCCTACTTCCCGTGGCCAAGTGGGTGCTCAACACCTCCAGGAGAACAGGGCCTCATCCTGCAGAACGGTGACTTGGGAAGACAAACAGCACCACTGCAAACGTCCCCCCTTTCCTCCCTCTTGCCCCCCCTTTCTCTCCTGAGCATGATGCCATAAGGTCTGGAATATCCCTGTGGTCAGTGGGGGCCACCTGTCCCAGCCGTGTCCCCTCCCAGCCTCCCTGGCACCCCCAGCCCGTCCCCAGCGTGGCAGCCCAGGGGCAGGAAAGGCCTCAGCTGTGGTCGAGCTCAGCCGGAACAAACCCATGTCTGTGTCCTCAGCCCCGTGTTCAGCACAGCTCCAAACACGGCCCCAGAGCCGCCCCTGCACAGACCCGGCAGAACCGGGGCATGGCCACGCCAGGACATTGTCACACCCCCATTAAACAGTGCCAGCAACTGCACAGCAACAGCTCCAAACACGGGAACACGGGAAGTTCATCCGTCGGGAAGAGCTGTGGAGGGGCCGGGGTAGGTGGGAGCAGCGGGATGAGCTCTGCCAGCAGCTCTCAACTTTCCCTGGAAGAGGAAGGGGCTGGATCCAGCTCCATGGATTGTGCAGGCGGTGATTGCTGCTGGGATGAGAGTGGGTCACGGTGTCACCTTGTCCCTGTCCCCAGCCCACAGGATGAACCTGGTTGTGGAGCCCATGGAGAGCAGGAGCTGCTCCCGAATCCCACCTGACCTTGCTCCATCCACCCTGTCCCAGTCCTGCTCCATCCATCCCACCTGTTCCCACTCCAGAATCCAGCCCTGATCTTGCTCCATCCATCCCTCCCCTGACCCCACTCCATCCATCCCACACCAATCCTCCTTCATTCATCCCACACCATTCCTGACCCATCCATCCATCCCAACTGATCCTGCTCCATCCAACCTGCACCAATACTGCTCCATCCATCCCAACTGATCTCACTCCAGAATCCAACCCTGATCCCACGCCACAATTTCATCTGATCCTGCTCTGGACCACTGCTCTGCTCTGGACTCCCTCTCTGATCCCAGTCTGTCCATCCTGCCCCAACCTCCCTCTGGAATGCCACTCTGATCCAGCTTCATACCTGTGGTCAAGCTGTTGGTTCCCACATCTTTTCCTGCAGAAAGAGAAGATCCATGAGATTGCAGCAGAGATCACGCACCAGGATTAATCCCAGGATCCATCCTGGGATCCGCACAGAGGGGATCCAGAGCTGGATACACCACTGGGACTCCCTGGCTGCCATGTTGTATCCATTCCTGTCCCTCTCCCCTGTGGAAACAAAGTGGGGTTTGCATCAGTGGCACAGGATTCCTGGAAAGGTGCTGGATTCCTGGAATGTGCCCCTTCCTGACCCCCATTCCGTGTGTTACCGGATTGGAGCTTCCAGACGCTGAATCTGATGAGGACAATGAGGATGAGGATGGCAGCAATGATGGACACAGCGACCACCACGGTGAGATTCCTGCCAGATGTCGGCTCTGGGAAACATGGGATGGGGAAGAGGGGGAGGGGAATCCCCATTTGGAAATGCCCAAATTCCCTGTTCCCAAATTCCCAATTCCCCAGTTCCAAATTCCCAATTCCCACATTCCCAGCCTCACCCCAAGCGAAGATCCCGGGCTCCAGCATTCCGGGATGCTCCACCCGGCACCGGTACAGCTCCCGCTCCTCCGGCAGCGCCTCGATCCTGGCCCAGGTGTGGAAGGTGCCATCGCTGTTGGGAACGATCCCGCCCCACTCCGTCTCCTGATCCCAGATTTCATCCCCCTTCAGCCAGTTGACTGCGATGGTGTTGGGGTAGAATCCGTAAGTGTGGCAGGACAAGATCAGCGTCCCGTGTTCCTCTTTTCCAGACACATGGACATCAGGGGGCTCTGGAGCGGGATAATGGTGAGATGCATCCATGGAATTCCATGGGAATGGGACAGGAGTGAGATCTGCCCATGGAATTTCCACTGGAATGGGATGATAGTGGTATCTACCCATGGAATTCCCACGGTAATTACCGTGTTTCCAAGTACTCCATGCCCAAATCCCAAATTCCCACAGGAATTCTGCTTCCACCTTTGCGGTCCAGCTTCTTTTGCCCATATCCAATGTATTTTTGGAGATGTGCTTCAGGTAATTCATCCACCTCTCAGCCTCATTCCCTTCATGTTCCCAGCGCCTCCTGGTGATCTCAGCAGCGCTGTCGGCCGCCACGAAGCTCCCAGATCCCAGCTCAAAGGAGATGAAATCCTGCCTGTTGCAGCCATCCCAGAAGGATCCACGGATGTTCCCGTCAGACAGGAGGTCACAGCCATAAACTCGCAACCTTGTGTGGAGAACTGGGGGGATTGTACCCACAGAGATCTATGGAATTGTGTCCCAGCCCTATGGAACCCCAGAGCCTGATGGAGACCCACAGAGCCTCATCCCAGCCCCTTGGAGCCCTATGGATCCACATCCAAGCCCCATAGATCCCATCTCAGCCCCATGGATCCCATCCCAGTCCCACAGATCTCATTCCAGCTTCACAGACCCCCCCATTCACCCTCATTCTGGTTGTACAGATCCTGCAGCATCTCCAGGTACCAGATGGCCACGTGCTGGGCCCTCTCAGCAATCTGGGTCTCCCTATCCCAATATCCCGGCTCAGCTCCATCCTTCATCCATGGCATCAATGGCTCCATCCGGCCCCGCTCGCTGTCGTAGCGCACAAAGGGGATCCCATCCACATCCCACACCCCATTTCCACCAACTGAAGGACCCCTGGGCTGGGCTCTGACACTGCCACACCCAGCTAATGCAGGGTGTGGAGAAATGGGAGGACATGGAGATTTGGGGGGGTGGAGGGATGAGGCTGTGGATCAATCAAAGGGGAACTGGGAGAGCTGGGAAGGGGTTTGGGGATCCTAGGGCCAAGGAAAGGGTTTGCAGGGGTGGGAGAGGTGGAATGGATAGGAAAGGGCATGGAGGGGCGTCAGGGCATTCCAGGGTCATGGAAGCAGGGGGAAGGACTGGGAGTTCCAGCAGGTCCCTGTGCCCACAAAAGAGGGTCCTGGGGTCCCCAGTGCAAGGAAAGAGGGGTCACAAGGTGGGAAGACCTGGGATGGCTTGAATGGGGGGCTCGAGGGTCTTTGATGCAGAGGAAAGGGAGAGCTGGGAGCTGGGAAATATGGGAATAGGGGTCCAGGGGATCTCAGAGTCAATGAAAAGAGGGGACTGGGAGAGGTGGGATGGCTGGGAAGAAGGTATTGGTGATTGGTGCTGGATAATGGAGTGAAGGGGGTTCCCAGTGCACAGCACTGGAAGTTCAGGGGGTCCCAGTGTGCAAGAATTGCAGTTCAAGGGGTTCAGAGCTCCCAGGTTCAAGGAAAAAAGGGAATCCAAGGTTTGGGAGAGATGGGATGTCCAGGAAAGGGATTGCAGGGTGGTCCTAGTGCCCTGGAATTGGGGTTCAGTAGGATCCCAGTGCCCACGAATTGGAAATTCAGGAGGTCCCGGTGCTGGGGGCAGTCACAGGTCCCCAGATGGATCCCAGTGGTGCAGGTTAGGAAACGTGAAAGGGACCAAGGGAGCAAATGACAGGGAGAGGGAATTCCCCTGGACCTGCTTGTGACCACCCAAGGATCCTCCCTGGGATCCCCGACCTGCAGAATGTGCCGAGGGTGAAGAACTGGGGGGCACAGGGATTGGCGGAGACTGGGGGCATCCAAGGGTCAGGAAGAAGAACTGGGAGAGCCGGGAAGTGTCCAAGGTTCAAGGAAGGGATTGGGAGAGGCGGGATGGGGGATTCAGGGGGTCCCTGTGCCCACGAAAGGCAGAGAGTGGCTGCAAACCCTCAATGG
>VWYP01002352.1:9745-21188 GCA_013400435.1 Pycnonotus jocosus | reverse complement strand
CAGCCAGCTGTCGTTGATTTCTTCTCTTGTGGCTTTTCCCAAAATTGTTTTTTAATAAATTGCCTTTTTATATTAATCTGATTCTTATCCATTCATAACAATCTGTATTTAAGACAACGACATCCCATAGGGGAGGGAGTCCTGCCATGGCTGAGGTGCAAGACAGATCTCGCTGGGCACAGAACAAACTGTGGGATAAGAGAAAGAATAAACACCATGATAAACTTTGAAAAAAGAGAACCCTGAAGCCTCCATCTCTTTCTTGCATCTGGCCCAAAGATTCCAGGAGGGCAAAAAGACTCTAAACCACCTGAATGTTGGGAAATCGTAATCCGACAAAAAAAAATCGTGCTGGCAGTTATTTCTTTATGAAGAAACGTACAACTGAGACAAAGCTCATATGCAAATGTAATCGCTAATGTAGTCACCAGAACTGCACTCCTGGGTTGGTTAGGCCAAAATTTTTGGCTGGCCAGGCAATTATGAGGGAAAAGGAGCTGAGTTTGGGGTGAAAAAGGCAGAATTGGGGGTGAAAGGGTGGAATTTGAGGAGAAAAAAAGCGAATTTTGGCAGTCTGGGGAAACGTTTTGGGGGGTTGGAGGAAATCATGAGGGAAAACGTGCAGGTTTTGAGGTAAAGAGTGCAGGTTCTGAAGGAAAAAAAAAGTAGATTTGGGGGTGAAAATGGCAGATCTTGGGAGTGGAAGGCAACCCTGAAGTAAAAAAGTGCAGGTTTTGAGGTGAAAACTGGAGATTTTGAGGCAAAAAGGGCGGATTTGAGGATCTGGGGCAGGTTTTGTGGTGTGAGGGGGAAATTGTGAGGTAAAAAGTGGAGATTTTGAGGTAAAAATGTAGATTTTTGAAGTTAAAAGTGGGAATTTTGGGGGTTTGGAGGAGATGCTGAAATAAAAAGTTGACATTTTGAGGTAAAAATGTAGATTTTTGAAGTTAAAAGTGGGAATTTTGGGGGTTTGGAGGAGATGCTGAAATAAAAAGTTGACATTTTGAGGTAAAAAAGTGTAGAGTTTGGGGTCTGAGGCAGATTTTGTGGTGTGAGAGGAAATTGAGAGGTTAAAAGTGCAGATTTTGAGAGAAAACTGCAGATTTGGGGCTGAAAAAGGCAGACTTGGGGTGTTGGGAGGAAACCCTGAGGGTAAAAAGTCCACATTTTGAGGTGAAAAGTGCAGATTTTAAGGTTAACAGGGCAGGTTTTGGGATCTGAGGCAGATTATGGGGAGTGGAAGGAAATTCTAAGGTAAAAGGAGCAGATTTTGAGGTAAAAAAAAGCAGATTGTGGTGCCTGGGGCAGATTTTGGAGTGAAAAAGGACAATTATCTTTTATCTCCAAAACATTTCTCTGTTCATCAAGAGAGCTAAAGGACTTTTGCTCCATGTGGTGATGACAACAGTACCCTCATCCTTGGCCACTGAAGAAGAACCTCATTCACACCCACATTAAAGTTCAAAAGTCCCTTTTACGTACCATTTTTCAGTTTTCCAATGAGACTTCATCTTGGACTTCAGTCGAAGGAAAAACTCAATTACAGCAAAAAGCGACACTGGAAACAGCTGGTTTAAGATAAGCATCTTCATAGGTCTAATCTAAAAAAAATCTTAATTGTACCCAAATTTGTAATTTTAATTGTGCAACCATATTCAGGTAGGAGGCATGTATGTCCACTATCAAGAGAAATCATATTTACAGCCTAGTTTTCACTTTATTTTTAATTTTCCTGCGTTTTGCCAAATTTGGTGCCATGCTTTAAAAGTACAGCTAAGCACAGGAAATAAAACTAGTTTCACTGAAACCAGCAAACCTGGTATAAAATTGAATGGGAATAAGATTTCAATTTAAAGGCAGGCCTTGAACTGAGAACAAATTAAAACCACAGAAAGATTTAAGACTGAACCAAGCTGAGAACGAAACAGAATATGCTTAAAATGACCATTCTCCTCTGAAAATATATCGTCAGACTTTTCCAGACCTCACTGTTAGCTCTTATGTCTCTATCTACAGTGTGTGCACATGAGCACAGTATCCCTTTCAGATGCTCATCCCAGTTAGAAATTAGATAATTTCATGCACAAAGGGTGATTGGTGAGGCAAGGAGCTTTTATGGTGAGATTTGTAAAAAAGAATGAGGTATCTTAACACCCTGGTGNAACAGAATATGCTTAAAATGACCAAATTCCTTTGGAAATACACCATCAGACTTTTCCAGACCTCACTGCTAGCTCTTATGTCTCTATCTACAGTGTGTGCACATGAGCACAGTATCCCTTTCAGATGCTCATCCCAGTTAGAAATTAGATAATTTCATGCACAAAGGGTGATTGGTGAGGCAAGGAGCTTTTATGGTGAGATTTGTAAAAAAGAATGAGGTATCTTAACACCCTGGTGACTCAAACCTAGGGCTAAACCAAGGTTCTTTTTGCACTGGGTAGGCACAAAGGAGAAAACTCCAACTAAATATTTTCAAGAGGTAAAAACACAGTGGTTTGTTTTTGGGTTTTTTTTCTGGAAAACTAGAAAATTAGGGAACATTAGGAAAAGAGTGAATACTGCATAACATCACTTAGCACAGACTTAGCCCACTAAACACAGAAAGCCTTATAACCCATCTGATGTATAACCCATCCATGAGAAGAGACTTAGAAGGGGAGAAAATCAGAAAAAGCTAGACTAAGAGGGGCAAAGAAAGTTGCAAAGACACAGAAAAATGGTGTGGCCACTATGATAGAAGAAGGCTTTCATTAGAAACCCTGAGGGCAATGCTATTTCAAAAATTGACTTTCAGAGTTATTCCACTGAAATGGATGCCATCCACTACACTGTGCTAACAGAGGGAAGGATAAATATTTTCAGGGATTTCGTGGACTGACAGAAAACAGAGAAATCATTTTTCATGCTGGTAGGAGTATTCACAAGGGCAGGATCTGGGAAGGTGAAATGGATGACAGACGTAGTGTGTGCTACAATAGTTGGAAAAGAGAGACCTTCTCCAGGACCTGGCTGAGAAAGCATGTGTTAGGATCAGAGTTCCTGGGAGCATGCCAATAAAGAAGTGGTTTCTTCAAAGATATAATAGTTTAAACTACTGTTCAGGTGTTCAAGACCAGGTTGGATGGGGTTCAATGAGCAACCTGGTCTAGTTGAAGGTGTCCATAAGCATGGCAAGGCATTTGGAACAAGATCCAACTTTAAGGTCCTTTCAACCCCAAATATCCCGTGATTATATGATTAAACATTTTACCTAATACTGAACTGGAAGCATTAGTACTGTCTGCAACATTGACTTAAATAACTAAATCGGCACTCAACTGGTTTTGAAAAAAGTTGACATACTTAAGCTTAAATATTTTTTCCTCTTCTCAGGCTCTCTGACCCTCATATTATTCAGAGTTACTTATTAGATAGAGAATCCTTTTCTCCACTCCCTCTGTTGTTTTTTTTTATTAAATGCCAAGTGAGATACATAAAAGGTGCACTTCATCTAGTCAGGCTATGTCTTATCCTTAGCTAACATTCAAAAAATAGAGAACTTCTGTCTAAAAGAAAAAAAGACAAATGGCATCAAGCGAAGCCTAAAATGTCATTGTGAAGCGTGAAATCAAATTCTTTTTCCCACACCTTTAGCCATATCAATATCTGCAAAACTTGCTATTTCAAATGAAAATAAAAAAAAGAAGGATTAGAGCCACATGGTAGCCAACTAAATTCTCCACTTGCATCTGCTTCTCTGCTTGGTTTAAAGTGTGTGTGTGGGCAACATAAACAAGTTCCTACAGGGTGGGGAAAAGCCCACATTGCACTGCAGAGTGTGCTAAGAAACTGTTCTTTATTTTGCCTCCAAAGTAAGGCAGATAAATATTTACAAGATTAACTTGGCACAGTTAGCACAAGACCTGTGGAAATTTTGTAAATTTAAAGGCACAGTTGTCACTCTGGACAAAAGCATGGCGAAGTGCAAGGGAATTAAGAAAATCTTCTCACTCTCTATTAGCAGATTGCATGGTTTGCTCATTGCATACTTGCTCTAAGTTCCAGATTCAGTCTGAATTAAACTACTGCTTTATTCAGACTTTATTCAGCCTTTAAAATCCTTTTCAATCATATAAATATCCAGCCAAACATCTAATTATATTTTGCCATACAAAGTAGTATGAAATAAACACTCGCTTTAAATGTCATTATCTTAATTATGGTAATGGCTTCAGGAGAAACCCACTGAATTATGGCTGATGATATTAGTCTTCTCAGCCTTAGAAAAGAATACATACCCAACAGCTACATAAATCTGATAATGACAAGAAACTGCAGAGCAAAAAGGTATTGCTGAGTGTGTGCTGCTGAAATCAGTGGAAGAAGATGCCCTGTTTTCAAAGAAAGCAGAGTTCAGCCCAGATTTTCAAGTTTAGCCAAGGGAAGAGGAGTTCTCCCTTTTATCCTGATAATACAGATGTTGGTTTCCCTGCTAGTAAAAATGAGTGGAATGGCTCTTTATGGAATGAGGCAGATTCCCAGGGACTAGAAATCCAGAAATACCTCCCAAGAGCCCTCCAGCCTGTATGCAATGGGCTGCCAGCATGAAAGGTGATGGAAGAGGAAACAACAATAGGAGAAGGAGAAGATGGAAAAATTTGGCAGTGATACACATAAAGGATCTATGTCTAGAGGAAAGCAAAGGAAAAGGAGAATTAGGAATGCCTTTATTCTGTGTGGATGCTGTTGCTTTGCCCCTAATTGGCCACTGTGTCGTGCCTGTGGGAAATGTCACCTTGGGATGACAAAGCATAAACACCATTGAATGATGCAAACACACCTCATTTATTTTAGACTCCAGTCTGAGACTTGATTTCTTTTCTTGTGAGAACTGGGCCAGAATAAGCTGTAGAAATAAGTCTTAAGGAATTAGTTTCAGTTTGCTTAAAATTAGCAATGATTTCTTTGCAGCAGTGCTACAGGAACCACTGTCTGCACACTCTGCTCCACTGAGGGACATGGTCTGGACACCAGGGCTTGTCCAGCCTGGCTGTCCCACACCTACTGAGCACATCTGATTCCTCAAGATGGTTCAGAGGAAATGTTCATGCAAAACTGCCCAGAATGTGTGTTGTTATTAGGGAATTAATGAAAATATGCAGAGGTAGCTCTTGCTAGTGAAAGGCCCTTCATCAAGTGTACAAATGGATGGAGCTGTTGTCACACTTTAGAGAAAGATGTCAGTAGTACTTATGCCATGCAGTTTTCTGGATCTGAGAGGATCCCCACTGCTCGTTAAACATCTTGGTTTCAGTGCCACCTGCAACTGCTAAACATCTGCTTAGGATTAAAAGGGCACAATTGTTGCTAAAAAACCCTAAAAATTGGGGGGTTTTTTGTTTACACAATGATGAACCTGCATCAAACCCACCTACTTCTTTCTCTTCCCTCCAAGGACTCACACTGAAATGCAGAAAGCAGACAAGACTGTGCCTCATACAGTTAATGATTTGATATTTCCAGCAGCAGAACCTGTTCTCAGAAGGAAGAACAGCTGGTTATCTGCAAAGGTGCATTTTCTGGATTGCCAGGGATGTTACCTGTAGCACACTTCAGCAAAGCAGAAGGAAATACAGTCTCCTCACCATCTGGGAGCTTCTCCCTGATGTCACCTAAAAACAGGTGACACAAAAGGGATGCTGAGGGCAAAGACTGTGATGATAATGCACAGGGAGAAAACCCTCCAGTTACCAACAGCCTGCCTGGCCCTGACAGCAGTCACTGCTGCAGTTTTGTCAGAGGTCACTGCCACGGCAAGGCTCACTTCAGAAATATTGTGTGAACAAGACAAAAAAAAAAAAAAAATAGCCCTGAATTTTACTGCCTCATTATGAGAGACAACAGATGGACGAGGAGAGATGTCAACTGCTCTGCGGTTATTATGCCAAAGGATATTTTAAAGGAGGACTTCAAGGATTTAACAAATTTTAACAAATGTTTTTGGGGAGAAAAAGGGGAATAATTCACAGGGTGTACAAAAGGTCTTGTCTAAGAATATAACTGAGAGGCTGGCCTAGCTGAGGAGGTGAATTCACAGTGTGAAATCATAGGGGATAAAAAGCCACAGAAGTGAACAAATCCATCTGTTGTGCTAGAAAAAGGCACTGAAAAACCCCCAAATTAAAAAAAAAAAAAGGGGAGGAAAATGGCCAAGGCAAAAGGGAAGGATATGGCCCTTACAGTAGCATCCCAAACAGGTAAGGAGAGGCCACAATTGAATCTGGGAAATCCAAAGAAATAGAACAGGTGGAACCAAAATGTGAGATGATGTCTGGACCAGAGTTTTGATTCTGTGGTTAGCCAGTTAAAAAAAAAAAATAAAAAAAAAAAAAAAAGGTTTCTTTAAAAAATCTTCCAGCCTCTGACATGTGAATGTGAGGCCCTGGTGAAGGTCTGGTGAAACAGCAGCAGCCACTCCTTTCAGGCTAAGGGTTAGCAATTTAGGTTGCAGTGACAAGGAAGGAGACAGAGGGAATTATTTTGGGAAATGTGACTGCTTGAGAGCTGAGACAAGGATTGAAAAACCTCATGCTTGGGTAAGAGAGTTTGCCCTCAATTCCGTATGTGCTTTAAACAGATTTCTGAACAACTGACCCAACCCCACAACAGTAGGAAACCACTTCTCCCTCCCCCTTCCAGCCTTAAAGAACTAATTGGGCTGACAGCAATGGTGCAGCTTTCCAAATATTCAGGATTGTAATACTTGATATTGCTAGGAGAAACAGCTTTCTGAAAGAAACTCCCTTAATGCATGAAACCTTATGTGTTTCCATCATAAAAAGATGCACAAAGGCTGTGAGGGGAGAGCAATGTATTTCAGGCAATTAGACATGAGATGACATAGCTGTCATTGCTCATTGACTGCCTTTGACAATATCTACTGCAAATGGCACAGATCCCTATGGAAGTCATTCAAAAGCTCACAGTATTTAATCTGCAGGCATTTTAATTTGAAATAAAAGTGATATTTTCTTCAAACAGAATGAGAACAGGGTGAACAAGCACGATTCAGACAGGTTTAAAGCACTCCAGGGTAAGGCTGTCAACAGGTGATACACCCTGTGCACACACACAAGTCATGGAACCTAGCTTGATTTTCAAGAGACTGAGTGGCAAATTCACAAATATGTTTTTAATGGCATGAGAAGAAGGTGTTGTTTGATTCATTTGCCAAAGAACCCAAATATCTTATTTAGCTCAGAGGTGTGGGGGGGGAAATATCATATTAAAAAATCCCTAAACCAACAAAAAAACCCTCTTTCCAGGATGTGTTTACAACAAAAAATCTTGTCTGGCATATGTTATGGTGGAACAGAAACACACAGTTGCCAACATGCAGGTTACAGAGATGACCCTACTGCTGATTTTGGAGTAGTTTTGCCATCCTGAGGAAAGAGAAGCAGCTTTAAGCAAACAGCTAACAGGAGGGGAGAGTGGAACCAACAGGGAACTAAACAGAGTATCAGCATTTGATGTTCAGGGTGTTCTAGGCTGAGGATGAAACAAGCCCTCATCTTCCTCCCACACCAGCCCAGCACTGTGGTGTTTGCAACACCCAGCACTGCCTTGGGCGTTCAGCCATGGTCCCCTGTCACCTTGCTTTTGCATGTCTTAAACTTGCATTCTGATATTTTTGCTAAGCCTTCTGATGTTTATAGAACTCAGAGAGAGTTCCCATACTTTTTCAAGTAAACAAGAGAATGTTTGCTTTCTTCTGCTCCAGGGGGAGCATTTGAGTGATGGAGATGTTCACCAGCCCCATTGATGGGGTGATCATCTCTCTGGCCAATAATTGGCCACTTATGTACAGTGTATATAAATGGAGTCAGAAATTTGAAATAAAGAGAGAACACTTTCATGCCTGACCTCACCCTGTCCTGCCTGGTCCTTTTGTGCTCCTGCAACAAATGGTGACGACAGTGCCACAGTCCCCTGCCCTCGTGCCTGCAGCAATATCACCCACCACTGTGCTAGAGAGGGATGCAGTAACTCTGATGTTCTGACTGTGCTCTATCTCTGTGTTGATCCAGGTTTCACTTTGTCCAGGCTACCCCATCCTGCTACCCCTCTGGGAGCACAGTGGTGATTGCCTGAGGTGGATTCTCCTCACAACTCACAGCTGGGACAGCAAAGAGGACGTGGCTCTGCCACACTGAGATATTATCCTTCATCATCAGCTGCCACCTGCCCTGCTTTCTGCAACAAATTCCAAATTCCATACTGTGGGAAGTAGATTAGTAGAGAATTCTCCAAGTCTGACAGAAGGCTCACATAGGATGCACCTGCATGCAAACTTTGAGATAAGAAACGCTGGCTTAGAAACGCCATGGAATAGGACAGACATTGTTGAGAGAGAAATGGAACTAGAAACAAGTTTTAAATTATGGCCTTGCAAATAAGACTGGATACTTTGGAGGGAAAAAATCCCTATAAAATATGTATTGTAGTAGGACCCACAAGGGGTATTTTTTAGATTATTGGCTTTAAGGCATTTATGGCATTGTGTGGCAAAAGCTGCTAGGCCAAGAAATGCTTATAATGGATTATAATTACAAAATAGTTTGGCTTCTGATTGTGATGGCACGAATTACAACACCTGTATTGTCTCACCCTTCACACGAGACTGAAAATGGAATAAAAGTTTTTAAAACACCTCTCAGTTTCCTCATCTCTGGGTCAGAAAAGGACACAATCCGACACCACACTAAGCAAAGCCACAATTTATGCAAATCGTTATTTTTATTCCANTCTCCAAGTCTGACAGAAGGCTCACATAGGATGCACCTGCATGCAAACTTTGAGATAAGAAACGCTGGCTTAGAAACGCCATGGAATAGGACAGACATTGTTGAGAGAGAAATGGAACTAGAAACAAGTTTTAAATTATGGCCTTGCAAATAAGACTGGATACTTTGGAGGGAAAAAATCCCTATAAAATATGTATTGTAGTAGGACCCACAAGGGGTATTTTTAGATGATTTGCTTTAAGACATTTATGGCATTGTGTGGCAAAAGCTGATAGGCCAAGAAATGCTTATAATGGATTATAATTACAAAATAGTTAGGCTTCTGATTGTGATGGCACGAATTACAACACCTGTATTGTCTCACCCTTCACACGAGACTGAAAATGGAATAAAAGCTTTTAAAACGCCTCTCAGTTTCCTCATCTCTGGGTCAGAAAAGGGCACAATCCGATGCCACACTAAACAAAGCCACAATTTATGCAAATTGTTATTTTTATTCCAGGTGTGTCTCCTCTAGGAAAGGAAATTCCTCACTTATAAACCAGGGATCAAGTGAACTGACAGCATTAGCATTATGGAAGTAGACAACATGTATAAACATGCAAGAAAACAGGAAGGCATTGTAGAATTGATTGGCATCAAATTTCCACCTGGAATCAACAGTGCACTGCAAGATGAACCAAGGGAACCACGTAGTTTTCACAAATAGGGTGAATTTTTTTTTTTCTGATAGACTAGAAGTTCAATTAAAGGATTAAATTATAGGAGCAGGTTGCTCCTAAAACAGCCCAGGTGTGAAATTTTTGCAGACTCCACTTCTAGCCCAGCAGAATTCTCATTTAGAACAGAAAAACATTGCAGCAAGGAACGCAGGCTGAACAGCAGAATTGCAGGCACAGCAGAACTCTTTGGGATTGGTTTTTGTCTTAAGTAAAGGTTCTGCTTTTTCAACAATTTTCAGTTCAACCACTCTATGCTGTGTTTCTCAGCAGCAGAAGCCTCAAGAGTTTTCCTCTGGAGAAATCTTGCACAGATTGCTCGTACCAGTCCAGCCACAGGCTGAGCAATCTGTTCTGGGTTTTTGTTTCATTTTTTTTTTTTTCTTTCTTGGCTTTACGGCAATGAGCTCTTTAAAGGTACCACAAGCTGTTCCTTTCTCTATCAGAAAACAAAAAAAAATTATCTTTTATTTTAATGTTTTCTACCAAGAAGTATATGCTCTAAGTGGATGTTTAGCTGAGCAGAAATCCAATAGCAAACACAAATTACTACCAGCTTTCTGGCCATTTATCATTTTTGACACAAGACCTTCCACAGGTTACAGCCATACAGGAGAATAATTCTGATAATAAATTGCAAAGTGAATTTCTGCAAACATCTTTTCCTCTGCTATGGACCCCAGACATTTTAGCAGTTTTTAGGCACTTGTACCAGGCATCTTCATGCAGTCCAATGACAAGTCTGCTTAGCTCGTGTATTTTCTTAGATTTACCAACCAACCCAGTTAGTTTTTTGGTACTTTAAAGAGATCAGCAAAGAGGTTTGCCCTCCTGTAGCAGTGAAAACCACCAAACTGTCGTATTACATGGGATGTGGAGAACTTTCCATTCATTTACATAAGAGAAACAGAAAAGACAAAAACTGCCTCAGAGACTTCTAGAATAGAACTGAAAGTCAGTGCGTCCCAGCTTGCTAACTCAAAACTGTTGGAAAAGGATTTTGACCACCTTTAAGTTGACCAAGTCTAAAGGATTTCCCCTATTTTAAAGACAAGAATTGTTACCTCATTTGGAAACCCCAAGAAATTTGAGAGTCAGTCAGAAGGGACCTGAACCTGCTGGCCTCACTGCCCCTCATATTGATCAAGAACCTTTTCTGGTCATCATCAGCACATCTCAGGACCAAGCCCCTAACACATGGCCACAGAATCTTGTTTCATGCCACTAAAAAGCATATTGTTGTTTTCAGGGACTAACTTTTCTTTAAAAAGCTAAGGAGGAAAAATTAGGTAGCAAGAGAACAAATCACATTTTTAAGCATAGACAGCTTCCTAATGCCAAGTAGGACAAGCTAACCAAAGGTAGGGAGGGAACTGCTCCAATTTTGTTGATGATAAGCATAAGTTCATTTTCCAGAGAATCACAGAATGGTTTTGGTTTGAAGTGACCTTAGAGATGATTTTGCTCCAGCCCCCCTGCCATGGGCAGGGACACCTTCCGACAGACCTGACCACTGAAAGCCCTGGCCCACAGTTTTTAATGTAGAATTGAGCATTGAATTGATTAATGTAGAATTGAACAGAGGAGAAGAATTGTCTTGACTAAATCACATTAAATTCAGATAGCCACAAATAACAGTCTTTTAAAATTCTTTATTTGTTTATTAATGTGTCTCTGTGCATGCACTTTCCATGCTCTATGTCGAAAATGAGACATTACTTCACAAGGCAAAATTTATTCTTCTCCCTCCTGTAAGAGGGAAGGGCCAGTGATTGAGCATCACTCCAGATCAGGAGGATAAATTACAAAGCTTACCTATGCAAAAGGGTGGGGATTTCTTTGTTAGTGGGGGGTTTTCTGTTTGTTTATTTGGGTTTTTTTTTTGTTTTGGTGGTTTTTTTTGTTTTTTTTGTGTTTTTTTTTTGTGGCCTGTTT
>VWYP01002351.1:299361-364267 GCA_013400435.1 Pycnonotus jocosus | reverse complement strand
GGCGGCGCCCGGCCGGTCCGTAGCAGCCGGGGCGGAGGGGCCGCGGAGCCTGCGGTCAGCCCGGCCGCGCTTCCCTTCTCGGCACGCCGCAGTGGGCGAGCGCCGGCACGGCCGCCTCCCCGGAGCCGTGCAGGGCAGCGGAGGGGAGGGGAGGAAAGAGGAGAAGAGGCCTCGGCCACTGCCGGGGCGAGCAGGGCGCCGGCTTCTTCCTGGGGAGGGGGCGGCGGTGCTGCACCGGAGCGTGCGGTGGAAGTTTAGCGGTTCCTTAGAGCATCCTAACTTCAGCGGCTCCCCTGCTTCTGCCTGACTGGAAAATGAGAGCAGATGGGGAAAAATACCCTGAAAGTGACCCGTAGAAACAAATTCCCCTCAGCAGATACGGAAAGGTCTCTGCAGCATGCTTTAAGCCTCAAAATAGGTGAATATACTAAATGGCAGGAGCCGGAGATAGCGTAAAAGCTGATAGAAATTATTTTCTCTCGGTTGTGTTGCGGCATGCTTGCGAGTTAAATTGTTGCTGAATGGCTTCGAGGGAGGTGGAGGAGGGGTTAATGATTGTTTTTCGCCTCCTAGTTGCCGTTGGAGGTCCTTAGAATTCCCTGCAATATCGCAGTGGATAGATAAAAACTTACTTATCACAGGAGATGCAGTTTCCTCCTTGGAGGGAGGCAAGGACTGACATCCTCCCCTGCGAGCCTCGCGTTATGTGCATAAGCAGTTCGGTCTGTAGCCCTCCTCTGGAGCATCAGGTACAGTCAGGCCGCAGAGGAGAGCACAGGGACCGAGGGCTCGGATGAGCACTGCGACGGGCAGGCACAGCTCTGCTCCTGCCCTTGGCCGAGCAGTCTCGGGTGGCACTCATGCACGCCCACCGCCACCACCGCAAGGCAGGCGAGGGGAGGTGAAACCGTATCCCCACCATACCGATTTCAGAACATAGGCTCTTAGACAGAAAAAGCACCCTGGGAGGAAATGTGACACCTCAAAGGCCTTATGAAGTGGTTCCAGTAGAAATTTAAGTGAGTGATAACGTAGAGCACACGCAGAAAGTCACCCAGCATTCTTGACGTGCAGGTGAGGGTGGTGTGTGCTTGTGCAGAGCAGCTGGCTTAAATACCAGTTCTGGGAAGCAGAATGGTGCCTCACCTGATATTAATAGGCGAGGCATGATAAATAAGTGAATATCTGGCATGAAATCCTCTCCCACACACACTGTGCCAGGAGAATTTTCCCATTTGTTTTAAAGAATTTGGAGGTTTTGCTCTTGTCTTCTCCTTTCCTGCGTTTTTTCTCTTTTCTTTTTTTTTTTTTTTTTTTTTTTTTTTTTTTTTTTTCCTGGGTTTTTTCTCTTTTTTTTTTTTTTCTTTTCTTTTTTTTTTTTCTTTTTTTTCCTGGGTGATGGAGAGCTTAGCAGTGAAATGAAGGACACAAAAATAAAACAAGTGAAACAAAACAGAAGTAACACTGCTGCGCAATGTTTGACCTGGTTTTTAGTTTCGTTTGTGAGCTGTACAAGGAAATTAGTTGAGTTTCAAAGCAGCCCTCATCAGGTGTAATCCTGTATGGCCTCTGCCCCAGAGTTGGGGCAAACTAGTGGCTGCCATGCACCAGAGATGTGGCTCCATCAGGAGTGGCTGTACTGGCTTCAGAGGAGGTGAATGGCTTGAGCCAGGCAAGAATCTGGTTCTCCAGATCCTCCTCTAGGCAGTGTTACCCTCACCTGTGCACTCACCTTGGGACATTTCCTACTATGCAGAGAACAGAGCCAGGCTCTATGGTCCAGGGGAGCCCCAGTTTAAGAGGGGGTCTGCCAGACGTCACAGGCTGTGGGTGGATTTTTGCCTGGGACGGGTGTCTCCAGTGATTTCCTTGGCGTCTCGTACCTGGCATCCTTCACAATTGCGTAAAGAGAGGTATTTATATGTATTAACCTTTATTTTCTAAACAGTGATTACCTCTGTTTTGGTTTTGTTCCTCTTCGCTTTTCTTCTTACTTGTTCTTGACAACTTTGTTGCAATTCAGGGTGTATTTTTAGCAGCCACATTGGTAGTTTTCTATGTGGGTGGCTCATGGAATTAATCTGGGTAATATTTGTAAATTGCACCTCACCACCGGTGCGGCTGCTAGAGCTGAGCACAGGCAGGGACCTGCCTGCATGCTATCCTTGTCACACGTGAGGCTGGGAAAGCTGGAAAAATCTGACCCTGCACTCCTTACGGATCAGATCCCATTAAATGCTAGAAACAGGCCAGCCCTGCTGGGTTTTGAATGCATCCTCAAATCTCACCAAAGCACACAAAACTCGCTCATCAGGGAGGTGGCCCCAGTGAGGCGGAGTAAAGGTCTTTACCCCAAAGTTCATGCATGGAGATGATAACTCAGAGACGCTTCCTGTTTATGAAATAATAACCAGAACTTAAGCTATGTCAATGCTGGGACCAAAAGTCTAAGTTTTTATTTGCTCAGGATATGGCTATAGCCAGGATAACAGGAAGCCCCCTCCAGTTAAAATTGTTGTTCTTATCATGCTGCTGTGTCTAGTGATTAAACTACTTTGCTATGTAATGGGTGAAAAATGCTGTTTTATTTTCAGAAGGGGAAAGAGCATTGCTGGGACTAAGGGCTGGAGGTAGCAGTCAAAGAGGGAAGCTCAGTTACTCACCACAGTTGTCAATCCTTGCACTCTGTGCAATGCATTCCTCTTTGTGGCTGTAACAGGTGGGGAAGACCCAGTTGGCTTCAGCTGGACACCTGAGGTGGCCTGGAAAGTGAAATACTTTTCATTTTTCCATCACTAGGTTTCCCCATTTGCTCAGCGCTTATTATTTACTACCCAGTTTTACATGGTGGTTTGAGACCACGGGATTTGGTTTCATCCAAAGTGAATAAGAGTTGCCTGTGCTCCTTGTTCAGTGTAGGTTCTTCCACTGATGGGGAACAGCCTAGAGACCTCCTTGATGCCTGTGAGGCTTTTGAACTTAGCTCAGCCCTGGGAAGTTAGACTGTGTATTTGGAGATAGATAGTACACTTACACATAATGGACTTGGGTGGCTCAATGAATAAGGCCTCACATCACAGCAGTGGTGCATAAAAATATATTAATATTTGGTCAGGAGGACAGTTGAGAAGTCAAATCATGACAGGATTAGTGACCTGGGCCTGGAAATAAATCCCTGTCCTGATGGTGGGCCACACCAAGTGAGTCCCAGGTGATGGTGTTAGAGCTGTCCTGCCAGATGGTGAGGTCAAGGGAAGTGCAGTCACCTTTTGCTCAGGCTAAGACACCAGTATGAGGCAGATGAGGTAGCTTCTTCTAGCTGCAGAGGGCTCAAGGCAACTGTGATAGTGCTGCCCATGGGCGAGACCCCTGAGAAGAGTTTGCAAAGGCATTCAGTGCTGGGCTTACAGCTATTATGGTGTCCCCATCCCTGTTGGTAGGCTAAGATTGGTTTGTTGGGTTTTGATTTTTTTTTAAGGTTCCACGCTTTTCCTCTCTGATCCCAATTTAAGAAGATATTTTCAGGTCTGTGCCTAAATTTAAGCTCACAGACAGTGCTGCTGACTTCATTAGGGTTGTTTATGTCTTTAAAGCTGGCCACACACTGAAGTACCTTTCTGACTCATGGCCTCTATAGCTTAATCACTCCATTTATAAAATGAGGTTGTTTCCTCATCCTTACTAGGAAATCTCTGCCCTCTGAATGTGAAATATTATTTATAGGTCTTTCTCTTACTTTTAGGAGGATAACTGGTCAATAACAAGAAGTGAGAATTAAAGATTACTTAGAGAAAATGTTGTTTCTTGAGCTGTTTACATACTCTAATGTGGACCAAGGTAATTAACTGGAACCCTTCTCTTTTGAAACTATTTCCCCTAGCAGCATAGAATTCACCTTTTCTTTTGAAAATAAACACAGATGATAATTTCACTCCAGACAGGGCATTTAGCAATTTGTTTGTCATGCAGGAAGAGCAGAGGCATGTTACTGCTCCCCCTCACTTACAGCATGGAGCGCCCCTGAATACTCCCTCATTTGACCATACTAGCAAACTGAGGTCCATCCTCAGGAAAGAACAAGTGCCTCTTCTTTTGAGACCACTCCTGAATTCAGGTAACCTTCAGAACTGGGTAATTTTGATGGCAAAAATTCTTCTACAAAGACTTGCCCATGCACATGAGTGGAGGAGCAGCCTCTGTCTCCATAGGCAAAGGCATTTCCACATGTCAAAATACCTGGGGAAATCCTGAGTCAGGACTAAATGAAAAAGCTGTCTGTGCCATTAGGATTTATTTATTGAATGGAAGTAACAATAAGCTGTAATAGTATGTATTTATACAATGCTGTTTATGTTCAAGGGGCTATATAAAGAGTGGCTGTCTGATCAGGCCACCGACAGAATGATGCCAAGGAAGAGTCTTTTGCTTACTCACAGGACGTGCAGAATAGCCAGAGGAAGGGAAGCATTTTGGAGAGGTGAACCCCTTGAGCTGCTCCCGAGCTAAATTCTCATACAGATCAGCAACAGTGTCACTGAAACCCAGGGAGCTACACAAGGGGAAGCAGGGTCTCCACGTGATGAGCATTAGCCTGTCTGTGTCATGCTCTGGAGGGAGAGGGAGCTTTATGTTTGGGTGAAGGATGCCACAGTTTGCTCCCTTGGTTTTCTTCAGCATCACCACTGAATGGGACATACGTTTGGAGAAGCTGAAGCTTGCTTTACTTACACATTGTTCTCTGTCCTGCTCACCTTCCAGGGCCTGTGCTGACATACGTCTCTGGAAGGACAAAGTAAGAGCAGTCACATACAGCTCCTTCCCTAAAAAGCAGGAAAGATCATCCCACAAGGCATTGGTATTTGCCAGAGATACTTGGGAAACTATGAAGGGCAGCTGCCTTTTCTGTTCTTTATAGACTTTAATCCATAAAGGTGCTAGCAAGACCTGGAACAATGGTGTTACCTGGCAGAACCGTGCAGGCTAACATCTCTCTTGGTCCTGAAGGCTGACAGGTTGGGCTCTGGGCTATGCTGAAATGCCAAAGAAACTTACCTCTCACCAAAATCTTTTAAATCATAGGAAATGGGCAAAGGAAAGATTTTAAAAAGTGTTTTAAAGCAGAATATCAAATGCCTGTCCAGCATGTCCTTTAACAGGCTTGCCCAGCATATTCCGCATGTATGGACAGTCCACAGCATGTCTAGGCTGTCATTGTTGCCCTTTGCTTTGTCACTGAAAAGATTTTACCCCCTCTGTAACTCCTCTCTGCTTTGCTTGCTCTGATTCATTGTCCTTTTAACTGTGGGTGTAGGAAAACTCTTCCTTTGTCTTTGTCGTGTTTCTCCTTTGTGTTCCTTAGGCTAAATCATATCTCAAACACATTTTTCAGCTCTTTCTCTTGTATCTTTTCCCCTTCAGCTCTGACCATTCTCCTGGTTCTCTGTGCTCCTTTCAGCTAGTCTATATCTCTCTTGAGTGGCACTCCTAGAGCACAGTGCTGTATTTGGGTCCTGTGCTGGCCAAGGAGAGCAGAAGTGTTCCTTCGTGCATGTTACAGTCAGTGTTCCTATGGTTAACTTTGGTTTAACTTCTGCACCATAACATTGTTCATCTCTGTGCAGCTTGTGATGTGCTGTGGCTCACAGATCCCATCCAAGAAGTCTGATGCCTCATGAGCCATTTTCTATCCTGTATGTGTGGAGGTAGACTTTCCTACCTAACTGTGTGATTTTTGTATCTGTCCCATTTGAATGTCATCCTGTACCCTTCAATTTGTCATGATTGTTTTGAATTCTTATCTAATTCCCCCCTTTTGCAATCCTGCTTGGCGTCACCTGCCAATTTAAAAAACACAATCTCTGTTTCTTCACCGAGATAAGCTTTGTTGTTGATTCTGCAGTCCCAAATATAAACTGCAGAAGAGAAGAAATTGTTTCATGAAAACCAGAAAGAGAAACTTGCCCACAAAATATAAAAGAACCTGGAAAACCCACACAACACTTGGCATTGTTTTCATACCTATTCTTTTACTCTCCTTTGGTGCTTTTGAGGTGTTCCTAATAACAGTTGTATTTGCTGTGCCAAGCAAAAGCAGAACCTTACTGTACTAGGCATGACATTGATATGGAGGGGTAGATAGTTACCACCCCAAAGGATTTGCATTTCATATAGGTGGAGACGCAGGAGAGTGCATCATACAAATTGTTGGGACACTTTCAGCAAGAGGAAATCACAATGTGTGGGTTTTCCACAACATTTGTGACAGAGGTTCCGTTTTGAAAGGAAAGGGTGGGCTAAAGATTGAGAAGGAGTAATTCAGGAAGTCAAGAACAAGAGAGAAGAAGGTGAGAGAGACAGGTCTGGATCAAAGATGAGGACAAGTGACTGTAACAGAAGAGAGGGAGATGATCCCTGACAACTTCAGGGGCTGAGGCTGTCACAGCCAAGGCCGGCAGGAATGGAAAATTGAGCAAAATACTGAAGATTCCATCTTGGGCTGTTTCTGCAATTGCCCTTCCTGACTTCAGTCTTTCCCACTCTCTTCAGACTTCAGTCTCTCCCAGATTTTTTATCCCCTGCAGTTGTCTCTAACATCTTTGGAAGGGAAGGTGAGCAAGTACAGGACACTACCTGTATCCTAATACTCACAGGCAAAACAGCTCCCACTTGGAGCTGACACCAGAGGCAAAATTGATGCTGTGGCATTTCCTTAAAATCTCTGATCCTGCTCACCATGCTCAGGAAACTCTGATGGGACAGAGATTACCTGAAACACCAGCACTTTTCATTAATCTGAGATCCTTGTGGTTTCCTCCTTCTCTGCCATTGCTCTTGCCATGACAACAGTGTCTATGCAGGACAAATTTGATGTGCCATCCTCCCTCCTCCTCCCCATCAGGCAAATTCACGTTGAATTCTCCCTCAGCCTGTGCATGATGTCTCTAGGGACACGTGTGACCTCTCACCCTCTCTGTCATCATGTCTGCTCTGCTCTCACCATCAGTCACGGTGGCCAAAAAAGGTACAAGCATGGAGATCAGTCATCAGCAGCTGAGCTCATGGCTGAGAACCCCATGTGCATCTTCCTGGACATGGATGTGCATAGCACGGAGGCTTGGCACATCTCAAGCATGTCAGGGTCAGCATACTGTTCTGTCTAGTAGCAACTCAAGGATGTCAGTATGTTTGGCAGTGAGTCTGTAAGGTTATGGTCTTTCTCTTGGGTGAAGAGAGCAAGAAGAGCTCTTTTTTTTTTTTTTGCTTATAGTTTGGGATCAGGGTGTTTATTTGCTACTGGATGTGATCCAGTGGATTTTCAGTGGTGATGTCTTTGCACAGAGAGGAAGCAGCAGAGAGGAAACAGTCTAGGAGGTTCCTGGAGTGTGTGGAAGATAACTTCCTGACACAGCTGGTGAGTGAGCCAGCAAAGGAAGTCTCCCTCTTGGGCCTGTGTTATGTGAACAGAGGAGGGCTTGTTGGTGATGTGGTGTTTGGAGGCTATTTTGGATACAGTAATTGTTTTTCAATTCTCGAGAAGTAAGGCGGGGAATCAGCAGAAGAGATACCTTGGACTTGTGAACAGGGCAGACTCTGGCCTGTTTAGGAGACAGATTGATAGAGTCCCTTGGGACAGTCCTGAGGGACAAAGGAGTCTAGGAAGGCTGGATGTTCTCCAAGAAACAAACCTTAAAGGCACAGGAGCGCTACAAGAAAGACAGTGAAGTGCTAGTGCCTTCCCAGAGAAGGGCAACAAAGTTGCTGAAGGATCTTGTGCACAAGACTCGGGAGGAGCAGCTGAGGGAGATGGGTTTGTTTAGCATGCAGAAATGGAGGCTCAGGGGAGACCTTATCTTTCTCTAAAACCACCTGAAAGGAGGTTGTAATGAGGTGGGGAGCACCCTCTTTCCACAGGTGACAAGTGACAGGACAAGAGGAAACGGCCTCAAGTTGTACCAGAGAAAGTATAGATTGGATGTTATGAAAACTTTCTTTGTGGAAAGGGTTTGTCAAGCACTGGAATAGGCTGCCCAGGGAAGTGGTGGACTTCCCATCTCTGGAGGTATTTAGGAGACATATAGATATGGTGCTAGGGGACACAGTTAGATGTGCACTTGGCAGTGTTTGGTTAACTGTTGGTCTCATTGATCTTAGAGGTCATTTTCAACCTAAGGAATTTTATGGTCCTGTTTATTTTTGCTTGAAAACATGAGGTTTTTTCCTAGTTACAGGTTGTAGAGGCATACACAGGATGGGGGATAGCCAGCAAGCTCCCTGACTGTAGGCTGCATTGATGGGGTGTTACACTTTGGGAGGGAGTGTTACAGCAGATGATGTAGTGGCTTGGTGGAGGCTTGGACTCTAGCAGCAATACTCAGAGAATATCCAGTCCCAGAAAACTTGCTGAATGTTTCAAAGAAAGTTTGTTTTTTTCAGGAAGGTCCTTTAGCTTGCCCAGAATATTTTTACTTGCAGGCAAAATTTGTAAGCATTCTTTATTTTTAAAATGCAGTTTATATTCTGCTCTTGTCTGCAACAACTCCAGCACCATCAATGTATTTATCTTTTCCTTGTTAACACTTGCCATTCCTGGAACATCTCCTGCTCAGCAGCTGTTTGTAGGTGGGATATTTTTTTTCCTCTCCCATCATCTTGTACCTTTCCTTCCTGTTCAAGGCATCCATAAACCTCTTGTAGTGACATCATAGCTGTTTCCATAGCAACAGATTATGATACTAGAACACAGGATAATATCAAACAGGAGGAGGAAGAGATAAATTATGGTGTTTGTGTGCGTGTGTCTGAGGGCTTGATTATATTCCTACATCTCTTCCAAGGATGTTGTCTGCCTAGCTTCTTCTCTGTTTATCTTACATGCCTTTTAAAGGTTAGGAAAATGTGAAAGAAAAAAGATCTGGAGGTCAGAACAATACAGACGCATATTTTTGATGGTCTCTGTGTAAACCTAGTAGGCTGAGATTTATTTTTTTACCTCTGGTAGCTCTCCTGTGTCTCCTGAGAGTAGTCTGGAGAAAACTTAGAGGCACAACAGTCCCCTGGTATGGCTTCACTTTTACTTTAATTACCAATTACTCATAGCCACTAACAGCTGGGATCTGAAGTCAAGGATGTCTGTGCTGCAGATTTTCCAAAAGATGGACAACTGTGACGTGGTATTGCCCCAGAGAACACACTACCTGTATTTGAGAAGGGATGTGACAGGTGCTTTAATCAGCCAGAAGTGGCATGTGGAGAAGAGGGACAAGTACCCAGAAGGGTATTAGGGGGACTGTTATTTCTAGACTGCTTCAGCCTGCCCAGAGAGTGGTCTGAGCCTCATCCCATAAAAGCATGGACAGCTTTTTCAGCTTTTTTAGCTTTTCACAGTGGTGTTTGTGGAAGAGCTGTGCCAGGAGTGGGTCATGGGCTGGTTTTTGACCATCTGTATGGTTCTTCCATGGCTTTGGGCTATCCCTCTGTCAGGAGCTGACAGCAGCAGGATTGCAGAAGGGTGTGTGCCCATAAGTATGGTGGTAGGAAAGCTGTTTACTTAAAGCAGTAGTCTGGAGGAGAAGACTGTCCAGCTAAAATACAAGGCATTTTATTTTCTCCTAGGCAGCATCTAGTGTTAACAAATTCCACATAGTTTGGCCAGGTTTTTCAGCAGGTCTCTGATTTACCTCCAAACAGTGGTAATTTCCAGCCATCATTGCTACTTTCTTATTTAGATGTTTGACTTAAAAAGCTGGAGAAAAAAGTTCAAGAAAATCGTCTTTGATATCCTCATAGCTCTGTGTGCAACCTTTAATCCTCCTCTTGTGGCAGAATTTATGGGGAGCTAGATGGCCATTACTAGTCTTTAAAATACCTGGAGTAGAGTCGTCTCTAACTTGAAAATCTCTGGTGACATGCTTGAGCTCCTTAACATTAACAAACAGAATTGATCCCATGTTGAGGCACTGTGGTGCCCCAGGGAGGAGTGAAGTGGAGGGATCTGAGCACAGCAGTGCCAGGTGATGTGTCAGCTTACCTTGGCAATGCAGTTGGCTGGGGCAGTGTGTAATGGTGCTCTCTCCGTTATGGGAATTCACTGCATGATGAGCCCTGGGTCAGCAGCAGAGCAGTGCTGGGATTAGGCGATGCCCATCCTCCAGCTCCCAATATGTCAGTGCACAGGAACTTTCTGGTAGCTGGGCAGGCTGCTGGTGTGCTTGGTGTTGATGCAGAGTGACGTTTTTGGCTGAGCTTAGTGTCGCCAAGATGGAGAGAAGGTGGCAGATCACACAAATTGCCTGAGTCACTCAAACTCTGCAAGGTCATCAGGAGTTAGAGCTGTACAGAAGGCATGTGAGTACACAGGACCTTGACAGGAATGAAGAGTTAGATCACCTTAATGGAAGCTTATTGGGAGCCAGCAGAGACCACAGAGGACTGGTTGGGTGGGCTTCCCCTGCATGCACCCACACAGCACACTAGGCCCAGCTTCAGAACAGGTGGACAGCATTGTCCTGTGAGGAACATACTGCTACAATCAGGCCTCAGGGTGATCTCCAGGAAAGTGGCAACAAGGTCCTTTATGGAGAGAAGAGAGATCACAACCTTTTCTCTGAAACAGGATTGAAACAAAAGGACAACTCTTGGCTACAGCCAGTTTGTGGACAGCATGGAGAAACCCAAGACCTCATAAATCCTCCAAGTCTACAAAGAAACTGGTGATCACATTTTTTCATGAGTGCAATAAAAAAATTTCTTCATCTCTTCTAGCACAATCAGTGGCATCATTGGAAACCTGCCTTTCCACCCAACTCCCGCTCTTCATTCTTTCAACAGCAGAATATGTGTGTATTTAGGAAGTGGAGATAAGAACCAGGTTGCAAGCCCCATTTTAAAATAGCTGCACCACCTGAAAAGGACATGTGAGACCCAGCCACAAGCATATCCCATTGATGATGACAGTACTTCCCTTGCAGTGTCATTTTCCTGTCGCTTTTCTGAGGCTGTGTAATGGAAGTGCACCTTGCAGAAGTCTGTGCTGCCTGAAAGCACGTGCGAGTCAGAAGGGACGGCAGGTGCTGTTATTGAGCAGCGTGTGTGAGAGCACAGGTGGAGGAATATCTGTGTGTATGTGTGTGTATGTGGGACTCCTTCCATGTTAGTAGCACATGTAGAAGTGCACACATGCATTTGGCGTGGCTTCATCCCCTTTATCTACAGAAGACAGCATGGGCCTGATTCTCCTTAGAGCTGTTACACCATTTTTCTAACAAATTGTATTCGTAGCAGAGCTCTCTTCCACTGCAGCGAATGAAGAAGGGAGATTTATTATAAATATAAATTAGGCTTTGTGTGTGTTTGTGAGCTGTTGCAGCCTGTACAGGAGGAAATATAAACAAGGTGAATGCAGGGTGTTTATGTGGAGCAGTGCTGTGACAGTGTATGTGTTGGCAGGAGCGCTGGCTGCAGTCTCTGCATAAGGGCTTGTGTTGCCAGTGCGAGTGTGGAAGACTGTAAATCACAGTGTGTTCAGGAGGGGACACTGCCACTCTGCCTTTAAAAGGCAGGAAGCGATTTTTTTTTTTTTTTCAAGCAATGTGACTTTTCAGGCTGAACAAAAGGGTTACTAGAAATCCAAGCTTGAGAAAAATATCATTCAAGACCTTCTGACAGAAAATGGTCTGTAATCCACATCCACCAGCTCATCTCTATCCTGATTCAGAACAGCTGTATGGCAGGCACCTTTTATGTATCTTCTCCCAGCGCCAGGTTTTGGTGGCCCAACTGGACCAGTTCTTGGAAATGTCTTCAGCTCTCCAAACGTGTCTCAGATCTATCTCTGTATCTTCAGTTATTTGAAACTTTAGCCAGTGGTGTGATGCAACTGGGGTCTGTATGCAAATACAGTATCCCCTGGGGAATCTGTGTCCCTTCAGATGTGTTTACTGTATCACTTACAATGTATCTAATGTAGGTGAGACCACCTCCATAAAGTGGCTGTATCTTTTCCAGTGTCTCTGCCGGTGGGCACCTGAATCCTAGCTTTGTTCATGCTCAGCCATGAACTCAAGCTACAGAGTGTGGAGTTCCCCTCTTCAGGACTAGAGGGAAACTTTCATGTTCCTCTAAAATCACTGCTGTTTCCCAGAGGAGCACTTGAGTCATTACCAATCCTTGCATTTCCTCTCAGCCAGGAAGGGTTGAAGGGGTTTCAGGAAGAGGATGCTTTACGAGGAGACGTCTGCTTTCCCTTGCCATCCCCTGTTGCAAACAGACACTGAGACTCCTGCCAAAAAGCTGCTGCCTGTAGAAAATAAAGTGCAAGAGAAAAAATAGATGGGAGTGAATGGCAGGAGAGGGCATGATTTCAGGTGGGGATTCCTGATGCTTTTGATACCGTGTACAATAAAGCAGATGCTGGTGACAGCACTGATGGAGAGGTAGGAAGTGTTTTTACCAACCACAGTTGTTACACGGCATCACTGCAGCAAGTTGCAGATCATAGTTTTTCATTTGTGTTTTGTTGTGTTTGGTACTCCTGTCCTTCTTGCCTTCTTGTTATTGCAGGTTATGTGAAGGGGATGGGGCTTTTATTCTCCTGGTGTATTTTGTGTCCTTTCTCCTGTTCCTGGCAGCTTGTTCCCCCGTGCCACCCCCTCCCCAGCCCAGCCCTGTCATATTCAGCTGTCCTTGCTGGAAGGTGACCAGCCCACCTGAGTTGTTCATGGCCAAGGATGTGCCATGTATCAGGAACATGCTGACTTCATGTGGGAACTGAATGCTGCATGTCAGGCACCCCAGCCCAGGGGCTGGGAGGGTGGGGATTCTGTGGTCACCTTGGGGCTCAGAGTGAGCTGTGGGGGTCCAGCAGAGATGTGGAGGAAGAAGAGCACAGGCTTGATCACAGAGGTAGAACACTCTGTGGTTACCATGAAATGCTTGCTGAAAAGATGGATATTAACAAGGGAGATATTTGGCTAGCTGAGGCAAGGGAAGCAGGAGCCTGTCCTGGTGATTTCAGCTGCCCTGTTTTACCCTCCAGGGATGTGGGAATGGCTGTGGGGATCAGGTGGTCCCCATCCCCTGCTCAGGTTGTCTGGGTGGATGGACTGCCTGCAGAGCACTCATCCCCTTTCCAGTGGGAATTGGCAACCCAGCAGCACGAGAGCTGTGAAATCCAACCCTGTGTTGGGACAGGCTGCACTTAAGCCCCGTGTAAGCCCTAATTTGAAGGCTTAAAAGGAACTGAAGTGTGACACGGGGTGCTGTGTCTGAGCTTTACCCTTCCTGAGCCACAACAGCCCATCAGGAGGGGAACCAAGGGGCAGGACAGCCTCTGCCTTCCCAGCTGGGCCAGGAACCTTCAGCTGAACTTCTTGGTTCCAGCAGAAGTGTTGGATTTGGCTGTGCTTTAAACTGTAAATGTGATAAATCATGGCTGGCAGTTCTGACCACTGTGGCTTGTACTGTGTGCCCAAAGAGGCTGTTGCAGTAACAGGCCTGTTCTGGCAGTCCAGCAGGTCTCCATCTGTCTAGGTGTGTTTATCCCTGTAGTTCTGCCCTGATAACTGCTTTTCATCACCCCAGCCTGGTCGCTGCTTCTCTTTGCAGGCTGGTAGCAGGTAACAGCACCCCTGTGACAGGCTCCTAAAGGCCACATAGCCATTGTGGTGGCCCTCTGTCACGGGAGTCGCCCCACTTCCCTCTCAAACTTGTGTCCCCTTCTCCCCACACTTGCTGTCTGCAAAGGGACCCCTTCTATCTGGTGCCCCTTGGGGGCTGTGTGGCTCCCCACACTGCTGGAGTGGGTGAGCTGCCCAGCACAGGGTTAGTTACAGCAGGCTGATGATGCTCACTGTTTCATCCTTTTTGATTTGCAGTTGTGGTGCTTGTTTATTAATTTGTGCCAAGTATTATTGCTTTCACTTAGGGTCACTTCAGCAAGGCGTGTCTTCATTTATTTCAGAGCCTGGTCACTGTTCAAAGCACAGCCATGGTTTTGAGAAAGCCACAGGGTATGCAATGCTCTTGGGAGGGGCATTTTGACAAGGGGCAAATCTGTGTCCAGGTGGTTTCTGAAGGTGGTGGCCCCCAGCATCGTGCCTGCTGTACTGCTGGGAAGCACAAATGTGCATCTGGGTGTCCATACAGACCTGTGGCTGCACATATCCCTGGGAGTGTCCTGTGACATTGTGTCCACCTTCCTCTCCCAGTCAGGGCTCTGGGACTTTGGCCAGTACACCAGAGAAAATATCACTGGTGTTTTTTAACCTTTACAAGAAAACAGATTGTTTTTAAGTCAAAGCTAAGACTGTAGCACTTGCTGGAGGCTGGAAGGTAACTGTAAATCCTGGGTCTCATTTGCACAAACACATTTGGTTCCAATCCTTAAGGGCATTTTCCCTTCCCCTGCTTATGCATTTGTTTCAGAAACATGTAAATTTTGTTTGGATTTGTTTTTTTCAAAACACTGCAAAATGTGGGAGGGGGGCTTTTAAATTACATTTGGCACAGAAGGGATGAGAACTATTCTGGATGCTCCTCTGGGTAGGAATCTGTGGATGGTTGTCATTTAGGCTCTGTCAGTGGGAAACACTGAAGAGACTGGATTCACCAGCAGAGTAGTAGTGATATTTGCAGTCTGCTGCTCAGATCAGACCTCTTGGCTTTCTTCTGGCCCAGCATATGAGACCCCACCCAGTGGGTCTTGCTTCAGGTGTGAACCTTATGTGCAGGGTCATTTGATGGATGAATGTCCTGTCATGTGAAGGGGTACAGGTTCTGTCGCCAGGTTGCCACAGGAGTGGGAGGTGATGCTGGGCCAGTTAGGCTCCTTCCAGGGCAGAGACCTGCTGCTGTGGCTGTTCCTTTTGTGTCAAGGTCCATGGAGCAAAGAAAAGGGACTTGATTTATGCCATGAAGAGGCTGGAAGATCAGATCTACCCAAGAGCTCAGGAGGAAGCAGTGTGGCAGTGATTGCCAGGTTCACTGGGGGTCACCAATGATGGTGCATTTATACTGCTGGAGGCCTTACCTCCTAGCAAAGGTTTTGTTCACATTTACTGGCTGCTTACCAGATCTCAAAATTGTTTAAAAGAGCAACAAAGTAGCTAAGACAGCTGGCAAAGTGAGGATGAGGCTGGGCTACCCTGCTGTGGCTCCCTGTGGGCAGGCAGGAGGACTGTGCTGGCAAGGGTGTGTGGTGGGAGCCCCTCACCAACGTGGGTCATGCAGTGTGCGCTTCATGCTCTGTTTCCAGAACTGCCAGGTCGGTGTCTTTCACCTGCACTGGCTCCCTAGGAGGAAAGAAGCAAAGGGAAATTGGTGGCTTGTCTACACAGAGACTGGCTGGCGTGGGAACCACCCCAGCCTGCCATGACTGTTGGCACAGAAGAGGGAGAGGTTTGTGTCCTCTCCCACCTTTTAGCCAGAAGGAATGCATGTGCTTGGGGGCTTCTGCATGCTCTCTTGCCATGCTGATGGGTTTCATGACATGACTTTTAGCACCTGAGGATAGGTGTGAAAAGGGAGGAGGTAGAGAAGTAGGAGGTGGAGATGGTGTGAGTTAATACAAGGCCCAGTGGGAAGCAGCAGCAGGCAGTATAATTTCTGTGGCTTGAGCAAAAACTTTCTCTCTCACACACACTCATTAAATTACAACTAATGCAAGTAGCATTGTGAAGGAGGAATTTGGGAACTGTCGTTCATCATCCAATCTCTTGTAACGAATGTGCTGCTCAGTGCCATAGCCCATAGCCTCACTGAGAAGTAATTCACTTGGTATTTGCAGGCATGACATGCATGCCATAAGAATTCCACTGTTAGCATTATGCCAGCATTAGTGAGAGGATATGAAAATAAATGATGAGCTATTGTTTCTCATTATTAAGTCCAGGCTTTTCGCTCATCTTGCTTTTTTCCTCCCTCCATCTGTGAAGGGAGGGGCTTCTCTGTTCTTTTCGCTTTCAGAGCAGGCAGGTTGTGCCCTCACTCATCTCAGATCCCCCATCCCTCCAGACCAGCACCCTTTTTCTGCTTCCTCCACCTGTCTCCTCCTGGGTGTGGAGATCAGCTGCAGCAGTCATTTAAATTGCTGTAGGGTACTACCACAGAATGGTATGACACCAGAGGGGATCTCAGTATTTTGTTATGGGTCTGCAGAACTGTTTCACCCTCACCATCCCTCAAGCAGACTAGGCCCTGCTCTTCATGGTTCCACTGGCAGATTCAGACTTTGGTAGTGGGTCAGCAGTTTGGTACTTCCAGGTCATCCACAAGCCTTAAGTGACTCCTCTATTATTAAAAAAGAAGGAGAACTCTCGAGGCAACTGTCAATCTGAATGTGCAGGAGCAGAGCTGAGCAGCTTCTGTCAGGGCCTGCTGCCAGTGGCCAGCACTTAAAAGAAGTCCACAAGGAAGAATGAGAGGGATCTGTGGCCCATAGTTGTGAGAGGCATCTCTGTCCATTCCAGTGGGCTTTCCTGTGTTTCCTCCAGAGCTCTGTAAGTGCAAAGGACTTAAACATTACAGGGGAGTGAGACAGTTATTTATCCCTGTTTTCTAGTGGGAGTGACCAGAGAAGAAAGCATGGCAGTTTCAGAGATGACCCCTGTTTCTGGAGTCATCAATTTGCAGGGCTTGTTTAAGCTGTCACAAAAACACCCACCTGCGCAAAACAAAGGACTTCTTTGGGAAACTGGGCTTAAATATCCCCATGAAATCCTTGAACTGAGTCAGTACCAGCACCATACAGGATTCCTGTGCTCATAATCTTATTCTTAATCAACTAACCCAGGCAGTCTTTCATGTCAGTGAGTTGCTGCTCACTCCAGTGGCCCCAGCCCACACTGGCTGTTCAGCAGAAGGCCTGGCTGAGCTGAAGGCAGGTGGCAAGGGTAAGAGCTTGTGCTGATCCTACTGCTATCAACTCTACCACTCCTCTGCACAGCAAGCTGCTTCCTTTGAACATCAGCAGAACTGATTTTGAAAGCCCTGTGGCCCAGCCTTGTGTGACAGAATAGCTCATTTTTTCAGGGAAAAAGATGCCTTGGTAAACTTTTGAGTGGAAGCTGTCAGGGGTAACCTCAAGATGCTGGAAGAAGCAGCCATAGGCTTTGGGGAGGAGCAGCAGCCAGCTGCAGGTGTCATGTTCCTACCTGAAAGGGACATGGGAAAGCCAATGCTTTCCTCCACCATATTCCTTATTCATGTACTCACAGGAGCCGCGTGAACACTGGAGTGTTCTGTGATGATGTTGCTTTGCACATAGCTGTGGTTATGAAATCCAGAGCTGCTGGGTCGCTGCACTTGTCCCACCCCATGCTGTGCTGCCAGCACACCCTGGCACACAGAGACCTGTGCTACGTTGCGGTTATCCAAGTGTAGCCATGACCCATGGGTCTCCCAAAATGTCTCAGGCCAAGTGACTCCCTCCCCCACCATCTGCACTCACTGACAAGCACGCAAGCACACACTCAGTGCACAGCCTTTAGCACCCATAGCGTGTGTGGCTCTCCACAGGTCACTGCAGGGCAGCTGCAGAGTCCCACATCTTGGAAACAGGGAGAATGTGTTCCTCTGCCCGAGCTCCTCCACAAGGCCCTCCCACAGCCCTTGCAGTCATTAAGTCCTTTCCACTGGGAAGTGATACCTGCATTTGATTCTTCTTGAATTTTGCAATATGCATAAGTGAGGTGGTGGTGACACTGGGCTTGAAGCCATGGACTCGTATTTACTTGTGATCTAAGACAGTGATTTCTGTTCAGACCTCAAAGGGCAGGCTGCTGTGTGATTTACAGTCGTGCTACCAGCAGGAGCATATGACCTCATGGTATGAAAAAGCAGAAGGAGATTAGCAAAGAAGTTTCTAAGGTACACAAATGTCCATGGGAAAAAAATAAAGAAATACATTAACGGGAGAGTCAGTCTGTGTAAGAGAAGGCTGGGGAAATGACTAATGTGTGCAGTTTGATTCAGATGTTCCTTCTTTGATTCAGATGTTCCCTCTTTGATTCAGGCCCCCTCTTTTGCTTTCTCTACCCCCTACCTCGCCTTGGATTTTTCTGCCTTTTAGAAGAGAGCGAGTGAGGGAGAGTGGAAGGACTCAGTGAGGAAGGAGTTAAGGGAATGCTCACTGGGGATTATAAAACAGCCAGGCACTTGGAAACAGTTAAGAAGAGAGAAACAGATCTGCCAGGAGGGAGTGTGGCACTGGAGCCGGTGGTTTATTTTCATGCCTCCCTACACAGCAATGCAGAAGGCTCTCCTACAATGGGGACAGAGGTAAGGGTGGTGGGAACAGGGTGGATGCTGGGGTGAGGGTGTCAGGGTTAAATGTGGAATAAACTTCTCCAGCATCAAGTTCACCAGCCTTCCCGCTGATCCTTACTGATGGGCTCTGCTCTGGATGTGGGTTGTTCCTGTGTGGGTGGCAGCAAGTAGCACCTACCATGCCCTCAGGCATGGTCTTGCCCTGGGGGCAAGACGTCCTCTTTGCATGTTGGACGTAAGGAAGAGTGGTCTGTGTGCTGTTGGCATCACCCTGGAAAGGTGGACACAACAAACTTGCTGTGTGCTGGAGCACAGCACCGAGAGCACAATGTGGGCAGGTCTGTGGGTACGCCCCCGTGAGCATGAGCTGCTTGCGAGGCCTTCTGCGAGCGTGGCTGAGGGTGGGCAGCTCGTGCAAGCCCACCTGGCCAGGAGGAGCCTTCTGTCATGCTCTGATCTGGTGGCTTTGAGTCACGAGGAGCTGTGTTTTCACTCACCCTGTATTTGTGCCTCAGAAGCCCAGCTGAGGCCTTCTGCACATCATGTCAGGCACCAGGCACCATACTGAGGACAGAGACTCTTGGTCCTGGTAAGGAAAGGCTAATGCAAAGACAGCGTCACCTGACAGGCCAGGTCCTGGCAGGGCTGCAAAGAGAAGCCAGGTGGCTTCAGGCTTCCTCCATTGTGTTCTCCACGGGCCTGTGCTTGGGGCAGGAGCTAACTTCTTCCCAGTTTGAAGGACACTGCTACTGTGATGATGAGTTGTGAAGTGACCTGAAGGCAGGCCCTGCCATCACCTCCTGGCTCTTTGGCTCTGTGCATGAAGAATGATGGTGTTTACAGCCTCCTGGCGGCAGGAGCTCACAGGGAGTGACCTGTCACCCTTACAGCGACCATAGGGAGAACTGCTCATGTGCAACGCCGAGATCCATTTTTCTTGAGGAAAAGAAACCAGATGCAACTGTTAGAACCAAAGTGTGTGGGGAGGGGGTTAGTCACTCTGCAAGTGTCAGGGGCTTGTGAGGAAATAGCAGGAGTTTGCTGACTAATGCCGATGATGCTCAAGGAGTAAATGAGAAATACAGAGGGAAAGCCCTCTGTTTCTGAATTTGGAAGAGAAAAAAAAATTGAGGGGGAAAAAAAGGAAGGAAGATGTACAGAGTTACTAATCAGCCCCCAAAGTCTCTGACCTATATCTCCCTCCTTTCCCTGGAGCCATTCTTGAAATGAAAAATTAATAGAGAACAACCAGGTTTTACCTCCAGGGTACCCTTTCAGGCTGCCACGTACTATGGGCTGGGACGAGTGGATAGGACTTTGGAGTCCCTCAGCACAGTGCAGAAAGCAGAGTAGTCTCAGTCCAGGAGGTTGCAAGTATGTCCAGGGAGACTGAAAGCAAAAAGGTAATCTCCTCTCTTGGAAGGATGGTCTCTGGCTTGAGGTGGTTGGGAAAAGGATGCTGAGCTGACACACTAGGTTAAAACAGACCAAGGAAGAGGGATAGTCCTTGAAGATACTGTGACTTTAGCAGGGGAAATGGAGGTGAGAAGGGGAAAAAAAGTGTATCAGGTCATTAGTCCTCTGAGGGCGAAGTTCATTCTGTCTCCAGAATATTCCTCCTTCTCATCCCATTTTTAGTTTTTTGATGAGGAAAGAGAATCCCTATTTAAGAGGCTAAAACCTAGGTTTGTGGGCCAGGAGGTTTAATTTCCCTGTTCTGATGCTGCCTTGCTCTTTAAGCTTGAGCAAGTCACTTTACTTTCTTCTGGCTCCATTTTTATCTCTATAGGATGTGGACTGTGATACCCTTCGCAAAATATTTTCAAACTTATTCGATATAGGAAGGGCTGCATTTTCTGAGGTGAGGAGGGCCTGGGCATTGGTTGTTGTGTGCTGTGTGTTGTGCAGCAGGAGGAGGGCTGATGCTGTGGAGTTTTTGCCTGCATTGGAATGAGCTCTGCCTGCAAAACACACCCACAGCTTTGGACACTGCTGGATTGGCCCTCTCACGTGACATGGGAGGGATGGAGCCATGTAGCTGTGGAGTGCCGTGAGAAGAGGTGTTATCACCCACTGTGGCAGCAGAACTAGGCTAGCTTTGGGGGGATCTGAACATATGTGAAAATCTGGGCCTTTACCATCTCCTTATGTTGGATGACCTGAACTTAGGTGCCCAAGATTACCAGCTCTATTTTATGTATAGGTCTGGATGCATCATGCTGTCTTTGTTGTGGTCATTCAGAGCCTATCGCCTTAGATCTTCGCAAGATACCTCACTTACTGCTGTCTTCTGTGATAAATATCCTCCATAACCCTGAAGGGGCGGAAGCTGAGCCATCCGTGCAGTCTCTGCATGGACTTCTGCCTCTTCAATGTTAGGATGCCTTATGCAGCTTGAGAAACTAGGTTATATAGCAGCTTTAATGGGGCTTTTTCCAGACACTGATTGACCTGATTCCTCGGACCAGCTGTTTTATTTATTAAGCAGAATAGGAGAAGAAGAATGCATCTCCTATATAAATTTGTTTAATTGTGGAGTATGTTTAATTTTTTTAAATAAATTGATATGGAGCTTTTATTTTATATTGATCTTGTAGATATTAATTTATGCACTAGGAATGAGGAAGATTTGACTCTCCATCTAATCCTATTTCTAGAGAGAGATTTACTTAATGTGCAGTGTAATTTGTCTAATTTGCAACTTTGTATGTAGAGTGTACCCAGATTCAGCAGAAACAGTGGGTATAATAAAAGCACTGTAGTGCAGTGCTGTAAATCCCTCTGTAATTAAAAGTACTAAATTAGTCAAAGTTAGTGCAGTCAGGAGACATGACTAGCTCAAAAGCAGGGATACATGGTGAGAGTTTTCAGTGTAGGGCAGAGAAATTGGGTCTATGTTCCTGTCTGTGTGGATATGGTGTGTGTCAGGGGAAGCAACTCTTCATAACACCATTTTCCAGGAATACAGCTTGGGTGGCAAAGAGAAATTGTCAGGAGTTATCCTGGGGTTGTCCTTGCATGTTCCTAAGTGATGGAGGAACCAGTTCTGCCAGCTCCCACATTGTCTCACTGTCCAGTGTCCTGTGTGTGTGTGTCTGTGCGTGTCTGTGTGTCCCGAGTCCTGTGCACACTTGCAAGGTTGGATTTTACACTCCTACAGAAGTGTCTCTAAAATTACTTCATTGCTCTGAAGAAGGCTGGCACTAGCAGTTGGTTGAATTATTCTTGCCCCGCTATCATCTGTCTTTTTGTCTGTCTGTCTTTCTTTCCTGGTGTTGGCACAGATAAAATCGCTGCCTGAAATTTTCAGATGGGCTTTCTTTTTCTTACTGGAATTTGTGAATCTTCCTGCGAATAATCAGGGGGAGGATCAGTTTATACCAATGCAAGATTCCCTACCTCTGAGTACTGTCCATCTGCCTGTCCTATATCCAGCTTATGACCAATGCTGCCTGCAGTGCCTGACACTTGCTTTCTCTTTCTGAGAGAACAGGAGGAAAGGTGGGGCTTATGCTCTAAGCAAAAGTCCCCGTTTGGAATTGAGTAACATGACTTTGTTGCGGGCTCAAGTTAAAAATAAATTGATCTTGTTTATCTGAACAGAACCAGGATATAAAATAAAGTTCTAGTTACAGTTTGTGTTTCAGTTTGACTTGATTCTGTTAGTGTAACCTCTGTTTCATCAACAACCAAGAAGAGAAAGAAAAGTGTATGTTATGGCAATGACCTGCCATTGAGGTCATCCAACAGCTTCCCTATTTTAAGACCTTCATTTTTAGTTGTTCACAACTTTACTAAACTTAAACTGTCTGGGCAGAAATGTTCCATCTCAGCTACCTGCCTCAGAGTGTATATTTAGAAAACAGCTCTTTTATACCTCTCTTGAATTTTTGGATGTACGTTAAATAAAACATATACAAAGAAATGAGAAAGCAAGCCTCCACATTAACAACCCAGTAAAATTTGAATGGTGTAAATGTAAGGGTTACCACTTCTGCTATCTCTGACAACATCAGCCCAAAAAAATGGTTGTAACCACAGCCTCAACTGGCAAAACATATCTCTGAAGGACTTGTACCTAAGAGTTTCAATTGAGCATTTAAAACTAGTGGAAGCTTTTCACATTAATCTCCCTGTGCTTTGCTTCCCTGCCCATGACATATGGATAATACAGTGCCTTACTTTATAAGGGCAGTGTGAAAATACATTCCTTCATGTTTGTGAAACATCCAGCTACTCTAATGATACGTACTGTAGGAAAGGCCATGAGTAAATTACTAATTCCGTCTGCAGAGCAGAGGGTGGCAGGTACACAGTAAACAAGGCTCGGGGCACACCTCCAACAGCGCCGAGAACTTGAAATAGTGACTGGGTGCTCCCTAGGTGAGCACCCCGGATCCTGCTGCACTGGGTGAGGCCAAGGTCCTGTGGAAAAATAGTCTGTGATTATGTGATTAGCAGCTCTGCCATGGTGCACAGGCAAGAAAGAGGGTTGAAGGTTGCACAGGCAGCCATGAAGCTGATTTTTCCTAAGCCTTATGTTCTTGATTTGCAGCTTTAAATAGTCTTGCTTTCACCTATATCTCTGTTTTCTGTGTAGTTGTTTGGTCATGCAGGGTGGGAATGAGGAACAATAAACAGCTGTTGCTCCTGGGAGAAGAGACAGGAAAGTGTTTGGTGCCGTTTGTCATCAGAGAGGAAAATGGGTGAAGCCTTCTATCCAGACATTCTGTGTAGGAGCAAGTGTGACCCTCGAGATAGAAGTTCAGAGTTGGAGGAAAAACTGAAATGAACCGAGATACTTTATTCCCTCATGACAACTGTCTGATTCGTGCTGTTTTTCTCTAATAATGCTCTGTACCATTAAACAGCAATGCCACAAACCAACAGACTTGCAAGTTATTTTAAGGAAGAACAAGAATATGCCATTGCTTTTTCTTTAGGTCTTGTGGGAAGGCGTTTCCTGATTTTACCCTGGGTACTCCCAGCTCTGGTTGCTCCCTCTCCCAGATCCTGCCCTGTGGAAGTCCCAAATGGTCCACTCATGAAACCATAATCTTTAAGCTTGGGAAAATAAACCAGCCCTGACTCACAGGCAGAATCAACCCCAAATCTCTCTGCCTTTGTTCACTTTGTGACATTTTGCTTTCCTTCCATTTGTGTTTTCCCCTCAGGCAGAAGAAAGCAGCGCTGCCCACAGCCTGCTCAGGGTTGTATGTGGGCAGCAGCAGAGGAGGAGAAGGCTCTGGATGAAGGTTTGCAATTGAGACAGTGATAATGGCACCAATGAGCAAGCTCTGGGGTGGCTGCAGTGCACACCTCAGGGGAAGTTTGCCCATGTCAGTAGTATTGGCTGTTTCCTCTGCACTGACTTAGGATGGGAGTAAGCCTGTCACTCCAGTCCTGGGGAGGAGCTGGGCATGGAGAGCAAAGATTGCCATCAGCTGGGAGCTATGAGATACAAAAAAAGTTGTATACATACCATGACTTTAAAGGGTTACATACTCACTGAGCTGTTTTTAAGTTGAGGAAAGTTGCTCATTCTCTGCCTACATTATGAGTCAAACTAGGATGCACATTTTCTTGAAATCCCTAAACCCTAAAGCCTGTGCACAAGAGCCTCTTCTTGATGTGGTTTTCATAATTCATGTTTGGCTATTTCACAGTTGCTTTTCCCCATGGAATTTCTCTTTAAAATGCCCTATATTTCTTTTTAATTTTGACTGTGCATGGCAAGTTCATATTTCAGAAAAAATATTCAAGCATAATTTTTTGTAAAGCTAGGATATCATTAGGGTACTTTGGGGAGGGAACTGCTTATTATCTTCGATGTCCCCTGAGAAGGTGATAACTGACGTCCTAGCAGTATTTCCCCTTCTTCTGCATCTGAATGTTCAGAAAAGGTTTGTCAAGACAGACATGAGTTTGCCAGCACTGGCTGGTTTTCTCAGTTGTTCAAGCATTAGGGAACTGTGTTTTAGCAAGCAGTGACAGTCCCTGGCTTGCTTGCTTGCTTGCTTCCTTCCTTCCTTCCTTCTTTCCTTCCTTCCCTCCCTCCCTCCCTCATGATGTGCTGCTTGTTTAATAGCCCTGGCTAAGGGGTGGAAAGTGTCTAACCCATAAGGTGGCTGTGTCCTCCCTCCACAGAACTCAGGGTGCCACAGCCTGAAGATGTTCTGTGAGGTAGTGAGGGTAACATCCCCCTCTGAAGATCTGGTGCATGTTGGAACATGGGATGCATTACTCCATTTCTGACCTCTAAAAGTGACTTCTTTTCACCCCTGACCTCATGAAATCTTTGCCCCTTTGCCAGCTAGCCGGCCAAGTTCAGAATTAGAGCATGTAAGGCAGGATAGATGGGATCTCTTTACTTTCCAAAAAAGAAGGAACATGAGCACTTGTTTTAATTTATGCCTCTTCCTGGGTGTAATAACAACCTCTGGATTTCAGTGTAAAGGTGGAAGGGGATGTGATTGAATGGATTTTTTAAAAAATTGCATTAATACGTGACCTCTATGAAAAACAACCACCCTCACACAGGAATGTAGGCAGTATTTGCAAGTTGCCTGTGGATTAATGAAACATTTGGAAACGTGCATTATTTCCTGAGACTTATTTCTTTACACAGCAATGCTGATTGCTTATTCTGGAACAATGACCAGAGAAGGTTTTAAAAACAAAAGTGAAAAAAAGAAAATAATAGAAAATGTGTATTTCAAAGCCTAAAAGGGTCCCATTTCTTAACAGAACAGAAACAAAACGACAATTCTTTCAGTACTTTAGTAGTGAATTCTTTAGTTGGACCTTTGAGATATTTACCTAGAGAGAACTCTATTTTTCATATATTTTTACTTCTTTGAGAAAACTGTAATTGTCAGATGTTTATATATACTTCCTTCTTTTTTCCCCCCTCTTTTCCATGAAGGCTGTTTACACCAAAACAATATCTTTGTTTTCAGAGTTCATCTGCTCCCACTGCTCCTTTTCCAGCTGAAGTCACAATACTCAGTCTGTGACATCACTGTTGGCTGCTGTGACAACAGAGAATTTTCACTCCAGGTGGAGAACATGCAGCAGCAGCAGCAGCCACTCTGTCAAGAGCAGAGAGGATATTTTTCCATGCATATTGCTAGTCATGGAGAAGGAAGGGAAGGAAAAATGTGCAAGAAAACCAAATGTAGATTTTCTGAGTGTGCTCCTTGCGGGGTGGGCACAGATACTTGGAGACTTTACCTTCCACAGGATTTCTTTTGAAATCAGTTAACAGCAGTTAACAAAAGATTATACACTTGTAGAGAAGAACTTGCATTTTTAAAAGGGAGAGTGCAGGAGAGAGTTTTAATTTAGATTAATGCATCACTTGGATACCTGAATTGTACCCACAAGTTTTATGGAGGTTTTTTTTTTGTTTTCTTTTCTACACAAATTCCCTTTCAAAACCCAAGGGCAGATGATTAATGCACTGTTCCTGCTAACGTTTACACAGGTAGTGGGCTTTCAGTGCATGAGTTGTCCTGATGAAGTCAGTTCAGACAATTCGTGTGCTTAAACTCAGACACAGGCACATGTGGCAGTAGTGTGAGGGTCTAGCCAGCAGTCCTAGGGGAGCAGTTAAATAAAGATGTTATAGAATATTTTGTGATGCAGACACTGTCTTGAAAGACGCTTGTCACCTGGAAAAGCTGAAGTCTCTGGACTGAATCTGCCAGGAAAAGCAAACAGACTGGCCATAAACCTTTCCCCTGTGCTTTTGTCTGCCTAATTCATCTCATGGGTCACAGCCTTGCAGTTGCTGTTGGAAGGTGAGGGGTGTCTGCAAGTATTTGGAGGATTGTGGCTTAAGAGGTGACAGACCAAGATCATTAAATAGCAGGGAAGAAAACAGAATGGAGAAATGGTCGCTCTACCCATTGACTGCATTGCAGTGATACAAGTGAAAAATACATGTACATCCAAAGGGTAGTCACAGGTTCATGGTGTGAAAAGGTATACCCTGATGGCCCACAAGCATGGATGGAGCAGTCATCCATTCCCAAGGCTGCCCTGAAGGGTAGAGGCAGCATGCAAGTCCCTCAGGTGCACTTGTAGCATTATTTCCACACTTCAGTCTCATGGCTGTGCCAAGGACTACAGGAAAACCTTAAGCAGGAAAAGATGCTCTTATTCCTCCTGCATGAATTCCTGGCCAGTGTGAGAGAAGCAGTACAGAAGAGAGAGTGCGCTTGGAGATGAGTTTTCCAAAAGACCCTGAGAACCTCTGCAGCCACATCCCTCAGTGACCAATGAGCCTTTGCTACAGGTGTTTTCTCTCATGTCCAGCATCCTGGGAAACGCAGGCATCTGCTTGGTCAGGGTCCAGTTTCTCAGTGAGTAGAGACTGTGTTGGTCCTACTTTCCCATGGCCCCCTACTACAGCTCTGCTGAAGCATTTCTGAGTTGGCACAAGTCAGGAGAAGAGTATATTTTTCCAGGAAGCCTTGTAGTATAACTGCACTGGCAGCCTCAGGAGAGTGCCTTCTACCTACATCTGTGTTTTGAGATGTCTCAGGATTGTTTGTTTGTGTGTTTGTTTTAGCAGGGCTGCCCTCGCTGGGTTGCTGTTGTGGCAGTCCATATGATTCGTGTCTGGCGCAGCCTGACAGGTTTATTGCAGCTCGAGCGTGCTGAGCTGTGCTGCGGTCGCTGCTCTGCTCGTGCCAGGTGCCAGGCCAGCCCGTGGGGCTGTGCTCAGCTCTTTGCCACTGCCAGCACCCAGAGGGGCAGTGCGTGGGAGGGCCACTCAAGCGAGCTGCTTGCCTTAGCTTTGGGAAGAGGAAAGGACATGAGAACACCTGCTTGAGCTCTAGTTTTTAAAACTCCTCCAGGAATAGCATGTTCTTTGGAGCAGGCAGAGCAGAAAGCAGGAGAGTCAATTTTGGGATCTAGTGGTGCTGTCAGGATCCAGTTTCACATTTATTTTCTGCAGGGCATGAAATAAGTTAACATTTCAACAGCTTGGAGTCTCTACTACTGAGCCTTTAAAAGACTAAATAATACCAAGTTCTTAGGAACTCTGTGATCAAAACCACAGGGATTTTAGGTACTTTAATAGCTTTTGTATATTTTTGCTTGAGTTTCATTTAAACCTTTTTTTTACACCAGTTTATACCAGTTATACATGCTTCTATCTGACACCTGTCTTCCTTAAGGCTCAAGTGTTACCCTGTCTTGTGGAGTTCATCATCCACTGATGCCCACCTGAACCTTTCAACTCTTCTTTTTTCTTTTTTTTTTTTTTTTTTTTAAGTGGGTTTGTTTTTTTTTTTTTGCAAAGGAAATAGGAGTGAAGGTGCAGAGGTCTGGGAGAAGAGGCACAGCAAGGTGAATACCTCATGGCCTTGCTGAAACCCAGAGATGAGCTGGCATGAAGAATCAAGACAAAACAGGAATGACATCATTAGTTGGGAAATTTTGAGCAGTTTCATAAAACCTGTTGGGTGCCATTTCGCATGTAGTCCCTGAGCACCCTTTGCTGGTGCTTGGCCAGGTGAAAGGAGTGTCACTGGGAGCCACCAGCCAGTGGATTTTCTGGGTGAGCCACAGAGGGACCTGTACTGTTGATGTGCCACACGTGCTGTTCCTGTAAACCCCTGGTGCTTCAGGATCCTCCATGCTTGACTCAGCTCTGGCTTGTGGCATGAGCTCTGCAGGGTGGCAGTGAGCTGTGCAGGAACAGGGTTCTCTGAAAAGCTGTGCAGTGCAACCCAACACCTGCAAACTGGAGCTGTTTTTCCATGACAGCACAAAGAGAACAACTGTCCTGAATTTGCTTGTTAAACTTCTGTAAACACCATAAAAAACCTGCTCAGTAAATACATTTTCTCTGCCCAAAAGCAACTGGCCCACTCCTTTTTGTTCTGCAGATAATAGACATAAAAATGAAATATGGACCTGTGTTCTTAAAAGGTCACAGTTATTTGGTTGTCAGGGAGATTGCGTATCGAAATCTTGTTAAGATTTGATGATATGCTAGAGAAATTGAATGAATTGGACTTTGGTTCATAGAAGTTGGAAAATGGGCTAAGGCTGTCTCATGATCTGGAAGATGGAGATGGCCATCCCTTTTTCCTAACGCCACGGGAATGGGGAAACTGGATGGAGAAGGGCTTTGTGTCAGGTGCAGAACCAGCAATCACAGAATCATTAAGGCTGGAAAATACTTTCAAGATCCTCAAGTCCAACCTGTGGCTGGACACCACCATGCCAACTAAACCATAGCACTGAGTGCCATTCCAGTAGTTTCCTGAATGCTTCTAGGGATTGTGACTCCACCACTGGCCTGGGCAGCCCATTCTAATGCTTAACCACCCTCTCCCTCATCCGATCTTCATAGGACTTACTCTCTAGACCTTTCACCAGCTCCCCTGCCCTTCTCTAGGCATGCTGCACCTCAGTGTCTTTCTTGTAGTGAGGGTCCCAGAACTGAACACAGGATTTGTGGTGCACCCTCACCAGTGCCATGTACTGAGGACAGTCACTGCCCCGGTCCTGCTGGCCACACTGTTTCTGATCTGGATCCCACTGGCCTTTTTGGCCACCTGGGCACACACTGGCTCATGTTCAGCTGCTGTCAACCAGCACCCCCAGGTCCTTTTCCAGTGGGCTGTGTTCTGGCCATGTTTGTCAGCTCTTGTTTGCATTGTCCTAGTTTCATTTAGGCACTCTTCTGCCTGTCTCAAAGTAACAGCTTGTAGTGTCAGTGGTCTCCAACCCTTTCTGCCTAATGCATGGTGGCTTGCTGAGGGTGCTGCCATCATCCACATTTTAGTTGAGGATGTGATGACCACACTTTTTGTATTGCTTTCCAAGATTTGGCTGGATGACTCAGCTAGTCCTCTGGTGACTCATTTCAGTCTCCATGAGCCCAGGATGGACTAAAGAGGGAAGCAGGGCTATTTTGAGATATGAAAAATGACCAAAACCATGGACTGTATCCACTGCAAACATCAAATTAATTGGGCATTTATACCGGGTGTAAACTTGCTGCTTCCTACTGAAACTCTTTCCACAGTTATTGTGCTTCTGATGAATCTGGTTTTCAGTCTCTTCTTATTTTTCCTCCATACAGGTGTTGGAAAGCTTTTAGTGAGTTTTGAGTACATAAATGATGAAAGTTCACAGGACTTTTGGTACTAAATTCCTCTGTCTGGGATTGTTTATTTGTTTGTTTGTTTGGGGGTATTTTTATGGCAGTTTCCCCCTCTCATTTTCTGGGAGTGCCCCAGTTTTTCTAGCAAAACCCATAGGCCCGCCCCAGGCCATTTTACTCCCCATTCCTATGACTGTAGAAAAGCTAAGATGCCCAGTGTTCTCCTGAAACTCCTGAAAGCTCTTGTGATTTCACCACAAGTTGCTACTAATCTGTTTTTTTCTGGAACCTGTGGAAACAGTGGTGTATTTGCTCCTTGTGAGAAAATCACACAGAGCTTATTTTCCCAGAAACTCTTTTTTCCCCCATGACTCAGTTTGGCCAGACTTCCCCTACATCATTAGTCAAAACCCATAGGTGTGACTGTGGACAGCTTGGCTGCAACATCACCGACACATTGGTGATTCTGAACTCATTGTCCCACTGCATCTAAGCTGAATCCTTTCATTTCACTGCGTAGGAAAAGGAAAGAATTGAATGTTCTGAGTCGAAAGCACATGGCTGCAAAACAGTTGTAATAGTGCCAAAAAGATGCTTCTGAAGAGGTTGGGCAAGTGGCTGCATGCTGCTGGAAGCACAGAGTGACATGTCAGTTCTTAAATGTAGGATCAGGAATGAGAAGAAGGCTTGACAGCCCCTTTAGCTGGCATGTCATCTGCAGCCGTGTCTCTTTTCTGCTGTGGATTTTTGGCTCTGCAGGTTTCATTTCGGCAGTTGTGCCATACCTGCCTCACAGCAGGTGCTCATGGTCAGCACTTAAACAGGGCCTGAGGTGCACTCTGGTGCCTGGGTCTCTGCAAGGTGCTGTGCAGGGGCTCGAAAGCACTGAGTGATCTGGAGCAAAGTTACACCAAGGGAGTGTTTATTTCCTGTGGGGTCCCCCAGCCTAGCCCGTCTCAGTGATAGCATGCCTCAGGCTGCACTGCAGAAGGCATTTGGGCTGTGTCATACTGGATCTCCAGTTTAGCTGCACTCCTCTTCTGTCATGCTCTAATTTTGACAGTGCAAGAAGCCCAGTAGCCATAGTGTTAAGCACTGCAGAGCTGAGTAAATAAATATGTCAATAAATAATCATATCCTGCACAAAAGAGAAACCTAGGAGAGAGACTGATGGTAGCCAGGGAGTTCTGCTGATACAGGTGGAGATTTTTATTGTTTTGTTTCTCTTAATGACTTCCCTTGGACTGATTTCTTTTCTTTTAGAGCTTTGAGGGAGAGTAGGCTGTTAGTGCTATCCCTGAACTTCTTCATCACACACAAGGGCCTTATATCCTCCTTTCTCAAGTAGATAGCCTTTCCTGAGCTTCTGGATGTTTGCACTTCAAGGCTCTGCAATCCTTCATGTAGTTTATCCTCATGCCTAAATCAGGGTTTTTTTCTGTGTAAGCAAGAGCTTTGTATATCACCTAGGCTGTTCTTCCTTGGCCAAACAAGCCTCTTCTCTGTATGCTTATGTGGCCTCTGTCCTATTAGACTTTGCTTAAAAAGGAAGTTGATGTGGACAGTGGGAGATCAGGCGTGCACCAGCCCCAGCAAGCCAGCCAGCAGTGGGGCAGGCAGGTGTCCAGAGGCACTTCTGTGGGATTGTTTGGGGTAGCGTCACTTATTTCTTTTGGAGATGATGGGATTCATTGCCTTTGTGGATCTTCTGGCTGTGCGAGTGTTTACTTGTCTATGTGTGCCTGAGTGTGACCCTGTTTTGTATGACAGAGGTCAGTACAACCCCAAATATAGCAAACAGAACCACTGGTTCCCATAGATAAACTTGTCAACACACTGTGTTCTCATGGAGGCTGCAGCAGCTCGCTATCACCTGTGGTCTCATATGAGAGCCACTCACCAGTCTCAAAGGTGAATGGACCAAGAGACACAGTTGTTCTGGGGAGAAATGAGCCCACATCCAAACCCTGCACCCTGTGTTTCCATGGTGATTTTTGTTTTGGGCCAGCTGGCTCAGTCCTACTGTGCCTGTTCTGGTCCCAGCTCACAGCCTGTTTCACATCATGCATTTCTGGGTTTACAGTCCTACTTTGGAACGCAAACCAAAAGCCACAGGTGACAGCAAGAAAAGGTTTCTGACTGTTTGGCTGTAACTTTGGGGATGTTTTCTTGGCCCTAAAGTCTGGAAGACAGGGTGAAAAATGCTCAAGGTGTTTCCTTGAGGAACTGAAGGTTTTTCTCTGTGCAGGTCAGGTGTGTGTTTGTGTGAAGACAGATTATTTACAGAATTGTTACAACTTCTTAAACTGGAAGTCAGGTGATCAACCTGCACTATGCTTTCTCTTCATTTCCTAAAACACCCCACATGCTCAATGTTTGAGAGTGCTGTAGGTCCTGCATTTGGCCTTTCTTACTTGAAGGTAGTATGTGGCTGTCAGGTGGTCAACAAATCAGTCTGTCTCAATTTTCTGCTTTGTCAGAGCCCTGTGCCCCGCCTCCCTGCCATTCTCCTTGCATCTTCATCTCCCTTTGCAGGCCAGATCCTGTGTATTCCATCCAGACCTCACCAGGGGGTTGTTTCTCTCCAACAGGTCTGTATCCTGATGGAAATCAAATGAAGGATGGGACCTTGTGAATAGGCAAACTGAGGTTTTCAGCCCAGCTAGAGCTCGGTCTGAGTTTCAGATTTCTTAAACAAAGCAGGGGCTGAATGTCATGCAGTGGCCTCTTCGAAAATAAAACACTTAGGAAAAAATCCTGTGGGAGTGAGAGGCTAAGCCAGAGACACCAGTGAGCCTTGCCCATGTCTTGCCTTCACAAGCAATGCTGTTTCTAACAAGTAAGGTATGCAAGGTGCCAGACATTCCCTGTGGTTTCACCACACTTGGAAGCCAGTTGGAGTCATTGACATTAAAGTTAATATTTACATGTGGAAAGTCATCCAAATGGGGAGACAGCTATCGTGGAAAAAGCCAAAATACCCTTTCCACTAGGCAGGTGTGGGAAGCCATGAGTATGCCACTGCCGTGTGGGTGAGGGGAGGACACAATCAGAGCAGCAAAGGAAAATTGATTCATTTTGGTTCCTTTTTGAGAGGCCTTGATATCCTTTCCCAGGAACTAAGACAGCAGAGGGCCAGGTAGGATGGTCAATGAAGTCTGGAGACAGGAAGGTTGAGAAAGTCCTCTCTTTCCCCTGTAGGATGGGATACTGTGGTCAATTTCTGTTTGGAGATGAACAGCAGTGACTTGAGCCATGTTGCCTCGAAAGCACTGCCATGCCTAGATCATCCTTCTTTCAGTTCTGCTTTCAGGATGTAGCTCTGTTAGCAGGTAGCAATCAGAGATGGACCTTGTTGGAATCTAGAGGCTGCTGCCTTATAGACCTGTTTGGAGGTTAAATGTAGGGATCCAGACATTAAGCTGGACTACAAGGCAAACTATGGCCAGTTTCACATTTACTGCAGAGATTGTCTTGTATAGTTCTACAGAGGGAGCTTTGGGGGCTGTAGAAATGTTGTGGTTACTGTTTGTTCCCCTTTGTGACAGTGGAGGACAGATGGGAAGGAGGAAGGTGCCCAGAACACATATGATGTTGCCAAACAGTCCTACCTGGCACATTGATGTGAGTAACTGCTTTTGGACTCATCTGGCTCCATTTTGATTTCAGGATGAAGAAACATTCCTTGGTAGCTTGCTTTTCCCATCTCCTCTGGCTGTACCCAGTGCTCCAGGAGCTCATTCAGGCATGGCATTATAGGAGCTTCATCATGTCATGCTTCATTTTAAATGGTGCTGTGGGTGTTGCTGCAGTCTTCAGCTCTTTAAACAGATGTGGTGCTGCTCGTGGGTTCCCCAGCAGCCTGCAGCACAGCTCCAGCCAAGCATTCCACACTTGCCTCAGTTCTGCTGGGCCTCTCTCCAAGAAATCTGAAAAAGGGATTTCTTCAGCAAAGTATTTGTTAGACATCCTTCAATGTCCTCCAGAGATAAAGCTTCAAAGCAGGGCTTCTGTCAATCCCACCTGTCTGATTTCATCTTTCTTTCTGTTCTTTATTTCTCATCCCATCTCTGACTCCCAAGCAGACTTTCTTCTCCTCTGAGGCCCTTGGGAGTACTGATCATTTGGCTGTAAAACTTCTTCCTGACTTCACTGACACCTACTTTCCTAAAATGTCTTTATGCTTACGTTGTGCAGAAGTTCCTTCACTCACTCATGCAGACCTTGAAGGCTTTCAGGTGCTGCCCCTGCCTCCTTCTTTATTATTCCCCACCTCATTTTGTTCTTGGGACTCCAGAAGTCCTCCCTGGCTTGGAGGACTGTTGCTCAGCAAGGCAAGGCTGTGACTTGTCTTCTCAAGCCACAGAGACTTGACATGGGCACCACGGACTCCCAGGTTTCTCACTTTATATCTGGAGAGCACTTTGACATCTTGGTAGGGAGTTTGCAGTCTCATTTCATGATTTCTGTAGAGGTGACAGCCTTTCTGTCAGCTTTGACAGATTTGCTGAAGGGGGTTTACTCACTCGTGTCTGGCTGTGTTTTGTCGAGGCTGTAGACTATTAAATTGTATTCACTTGCTCTCTTCATTTGCTTTCCACGCAGTAACACTGAGGTATCCTGAAGAGAAGTTTTGCACTATTCCAACTGTGCCGAGTTTTCCCATAAGAAGGAATCTAGGGGTTATCTTTCAGTTCAGGAGAGCACAGACTGGACTGCTGGACCTTCTCACACCAAGATCTAGAAATTGGTGTCAGGTCCAGTTACTGCAGCATCTTCAGAGAAGTGATGGGGCAGCCTCTGGTGAGGTATATTTTAACCTGTGTTCTCAGGTGTTGCATAGTTAATTAACTATAATGGGGAACATAAACTAGTCATGTGATTAACTGAGGAAATCTGTAATATCTCTTGTCATTACTGCAGTTCATTCCAGTGGGAGATGGAGGTGACCCTGAAAGAATCTTGCACTGAGGTGTAATAAAGTATTCAGATGTAAATGAATGTATTTGTCCCTGAGATTTTGCTTCATGTGCCTAAAACGAGGAATATGTCAGAGGAGCCCACAGCTTGTTATTCAGGCTGATCTGCCCCTGACCCCACACCAAAAGGATGAAAAAGAATTGTAATGTTTATAAATTACAGCTAAGAAAGCTTTCAGTAGCCAGCAAACAATTTGCCCTGGACTTAAGCAATTAAAGGGAGAGTGAGGAAGGGAATAAAAATGGTTTGTGAGGCAAAACTGCAGCATCCTGAGCCACATGCCAAAATAACCTGATCAGGCCGTGATAGGGAGTAACTGCCTACACCACCTCCATGCCCAAGAGTACTAAGTCCTGATTGATAATTTTCATCATACTTATAAAGGAAAGTCATGATGTGCAGAATGAAACAGGAGGCAGAGTTGCTGATGCTATAAATGCAGGAAAGGGATATGTAGAGAGCAGTTGGGGTGGCAGGGAGGTAAGGGATTTGAAGGTGATGATGATTAGAGTGCCCTGGCCACTGCACTGGAGGGATGTGCTTTTTGGGTGGGGAGGAAAGGATGCTTGGTTTTGTCCATTTGATTTTGTTTATGGCTACTCTGTGCATTGGGAAGTCTTGCTTTTTCATTTGGCCATAAGATATGGACCAAACGTGGCAGGTTGGGGCTGTGTGAATCCAGGTCTGGAGCAGTGCAGGGGATGTGCTGTCACATCTTACATCTTTGGAAACTGCTCTGCACTCCATTTAGAAAACTACTAATTAGGCTGAGACAGTTTTACTAGCAGGACAGGAAAAGCAGAACAGGGAGGCAGGGAAATTTTCACCTGGAACGAAGGCCCCTTGACATCTTATGCTCACCAGGAACAGGAAGGAGCTGAGGCTGTTGAGGTCTGAGCTCTGCTTTGAGGTTGCCTCCAAACATTCGGTAGCACAAGGGAAAGAATTTGTATAGCCTCCAGGGACATAAATTTTCAGGAGGTTCTGAGAGTGCAGTGGTGTTGGGGACAATGCCTCAGAAGGAGCCACACTAAAGGAGAGTGCTGTGCTTGAGACATGGCTATTTTGAAGGAGCAATGCATTAGCCATACCTGGCCAATCCCCTTTTCACTGCCTTCCCAGCCTGGCCGTGTATATGGCTTTGCAGGCTTGTGCCTCTCTGGGGAGAAGTGGAAGATACTTATTTCAGTATTGTCTTGTGAGCATCATTTATATGCTGAACACACACCGTGTGCTTTCTACAGTATTTTTCAAGCAGGCACTGCCGTTGTGGCAGCAGCCAGGAAGCAGCCTCTGGTTACAGAGCACTGGCAGCTCTGCAGGTACTGCACAAGGTCTGACTTCCTACTTAATACAGGACACTGGCTTGGTCTCCTGCCACCTCAAAGGCCACACTTAAAAATCAGCAGTAAGTGCTGGGAGTAAATCAGAAGAAAACACCAGTGACTTTCAGACTGTTCCTTCTATAGTCCCCAAAGTGTATTTTTTTGCCCTTTGGGGTGATGTGGGTGGATAGGGAACTTCACCTCATTTGCTTTCCTGAAACCTGTTAGAAGTACAAGTGAGGCGGCTGCGTGATTTGTGTGTGCATGCAGAAGAGGGCCATCTGAATTGTAAATAGCACCTGCTAAATTATTATTAAGTGAAAGCTGACGTGGGAGGAGTTCTCAGGAACAAAAAACCTCAAGTCTTTTAATAAAAGTTATTCCAGCTGTTCTAACACTGTCCCCTGGTTGCACCCTACCTACTTCAGTTCATGTAGATGCTATGGGGAGATATGTGAGTCATATCAAGGACAGGGAAGGCCCCATTAAATCCAGTTACTGTCAGTTTTGTGAGAGCTTTAAATGACTACGCTGAACTCATTATTAAAGAAAGGGACTATCAGTTTTATTTAATGCATGGTGCCCAACTCTGATTCTGCTCCCAGCCCAGACATTCGCTGTGCTCAGGGGTGACATAAAATTTAGACTTACACTCCTTAGGACATGTATTCAGCTCTTGTGGCGTCCTGGCTTCATCCTGGCTGGCTAATAGAGGTCTGCCTTGCATCCATGCCAAGACAGGGACCAGCTCAGTTGGAATTGCCACCTGGCTTAGTCCAGCCAAAGCTTTTGGTGGTGTAGATGCGGCTGCTGAGCTGGGCTCCAGGTGAGCAGGAATACTCGGTGGGTGAAGCTGTTCATCCCAAGTATCCTCACCCCTCCACTCCTGGCAGAGTGCAAAAAGGTGAGGAGCCAGCTGCCAGCCTTGGGCATTCCATGCAAAATGCAGAAAAGTGACTGCTAGGATCTGCTAGGATCTTCCTGCAGAGAAGGGAAGTGATATGAGAAGCCCAGCCTTGCACAGGAAGTTTCTTGTCAGACCTGTTAATGGGGTGTTAAGAGAACTTTTCCCAAGTGAAGCATTTAATTTTCCATCCCTCCAGCAGCCCCTCTGTCTTTGCAAGACCCCAGGAGCAAGAATGCTCCCTGGGGCATTCCCACTGTCTCTGAGACATCGGTGCCACTGGGCTTGGCTGGCATGGATCACCTCATTACTGCTGGCTTGTTTCCTCATGGACGGTATGGCAAGCTGTTGTCAGCCTATGTAATCAAAAGGCTGAAGGTATAAATCAAATTACAGGCTGTAATGAGGAATTTGATTCCTGTAACAAAACCATCCAACTTTTATTCACATTTATTACTATTCCTGCTATTGCCATGGAGCAAAAATCCTTTTTGAAAGAAACAACATGCCACCAGCACAGTTTTATTGTGTCCTCAGGAAATTTAGGATTGTGTTTTTCTCGCATTAACTGCACAGGAAAATTTGCAATAAAAATTACTTTGCTGCAGAAGCTGCCTTTTCCCATCACCAGCTGTCAATCAGCCTGTAATTTCTTGGTATTGGACTATGCTGAAGAACACTCACTGAGTTATTTTCCTTACACTGCGTGCCCTTAAAACCTCAAACATAAAAAAATAATTTTGGATGTAAGGAAGGAGATTTCATTGTTCTTTTTTGAGGGGAAGAAACCAAACCTTTTCTGTGATGAGATGTAACCTCTGAGGAGGAGTCTAAAGCCCTCACTTTATCCACAGAAGCACTGCTTCCTTCACCCCCCTCCATTTTTGGGGTGCCAGAGTGAGTCAGTGTTTATCCCCTGCTCCTGTCCTCTGCTGAGGCTGCTAGCAGTGTTTCAGGGACAGCAAGGGGCTGCTTGTCGATGTGGAAACCAGTCCCTAACAACAACTCGTTTCACCAAAGGGCACAGGCAGCCATCTGACATTGACAATGTTGAGTGACTGCTGACCTTGTTTTTAGCGTCAGCTGATATCAAGTGGAGCCCTGCCAGTTTGCACCAGTTGAAAGCCTGTCCCTTAATGGTGGCGATTATCCTGATTTTTACAGCGGCGCTGAGAAAGTTGCAGCTGCTGTGCCTCACATCCTTGACTTTAATTTGCTGTGCCTCAGTCTTTTGGTGTTATCTTTAGAGGAGCGTGCAAGAAGAACATCTCTCCTTGTTCTGCGTCAGTCATTCTTTCCTTTTTTATTTTCTACGAAGAGAGATTGCTCAGGCACACCGTGGAATGAAAGCCATAAAACTATAAATTATACCTCTGCTAGGTCCACAATATGTTACCAATTACATCTGCCATATTATTTGCGTCCAGGGGGAAAACATACATCAAACCACCCCCTCTCTCCAGGCAGGTCAGTACTGTACTAGAAGGAACACCGTGATTCTTCTTAATCAGTGGAAAAACAAACACGGTTTTGGCTCACTCACATACAATCTTTGTGTCCAGGATGACAAGTTGAGTAGCACTGCTGTGGTTCTCCGAGCTCGCTGCCTGCCACATGCCATGGCATTTGTGACAGCATCATTGCCCCGTGTAAAGGAGAGAGGAGAGAAGGTACCTAGCAGGGCAAGGAGCTGAAGGGCCTCTGAGTACCCAGCTGCAGGGACCTTGGAAATGGCTGCTCAGGAGGCTGGGGGAGCAGGGGGTAATGGAGTTAAAAGGAACGACAGCAAACAGTCATAAATCCACTGAGAGCCAGGGGTCATGTCTGCAGAGGGCAGCATGCTATGGTTTGCAGGGCTTTGTTGCTAGACTGGGATCAGTGGGGTTCTGTGTGCCGTGTCCAAGCCCAGGTGAGGGTTTCCCCATGTGTCCTGAAGGGGCTTTCTTCTGTGTCTGCTCTGTCCTCATAAATTCATCACTGCAGCAGGGGTGGAGGTGGGGGTGTTGAAAAAAAGTGGAAGGATTGCTTGGCCTGTTACTTCTGAGTAGTTACTCTTGGTAGGTTTTGGCTCACCACAGCACCCCTCTCTTGAGCCCCTCCTGGCCTTTGGGCTGGGAATTAACTGGAAAAAGAGTGTTGGGTGTGTTTAGGACTACTGAGCTTTGTGAATGTGGAGTGACATTCACATTTTTCTGTATGAGTGTGTAAGTTTATGCATGCATGTGTGTGAGTGTGTCTGTGTACACGAGCTCCAGAAAATCTTCTGAAGAGGATCATGGACTAGTGAAGTGTGAGGAGGCCAAGTCAGATACTGTCACACCTCCACATGAAGAAGTTGTCCATGTGCACTGCAGAGTTTGTTGTGGTTTTGTTACTGAAGCATTCATTCAGCTTTTAACTTTTGTAAGTTGAAAACAAGTCAAGGTTATGATTGTGCTTAATAATTCAACAATGATGCCAGCTCAGCATATTGTCTTTTTCTTCCCTAGTCATTCTGGTTTATTATAAAGAAACACTGATGACAGATAGAAGGGCAAAGGAGGCTGTGCCTTTCTGCTGTAACTCCTGCTGGGTGCTGACTCCTTCCCCAGAATTCTCCATGGATTTGTGTTCTTCACAAAATGTTTGCCCCAGCAGTACTATCCCTACCTGGGCAGGAAAAGCTGGCAGCAAGTCAGGACTTAGCTGTCCCCTTCTCCATGCACCACATCTTTTTTCTCTGAATAGGCACATTTTCTGTTTCAGTGGAATATTACTCAGAATCCTTCAGTAAGTCTGTCTCGGTGATGCATTATTTTCGCTTTGGTTATGAGGTTGTGGGATTGTTTTTTGGTGGTCTGTGGTTTTTTAAAAAGATTTAGAAGATCATTAACTCTTCCGAACCCAAATAAGCTTGCATTAAAATAGGTTTTTGTCCTTTCTGTAAAAAAAAGCTATATTAGGAGGTAATTCTGCCACATGGTAATGTGTATGTTGCTTCATAAGCAATGCTGTTCATTTCCAGGGGATCTGCTTTCCAGTGATGGTATTGTCACTGTATATTCACTTACTGTGAATAAGAATAGATGAACACAATTTTATAAATCTAGGAGCACTGAAAGCACACAGTGAAGCTCATGTTGTGTAACTCCCATCTCCAGTGTCCCTGAGCACAGACTAGCATTGTGCACAATTCCCACTCACAGACTTGGCAAGCAATCTGAAACATCATCATCTTCTGTTCTGGCTCCTCAACTTTATCTATGCACCTTCATTTGCTCACAGGATATCATTTCCTGGTTCCATCTTCACTCTGTGTAGGCCAGAAGTTACGTAGTGGCTTTATGGGAATAAGTGGAGGGCTTAAGTCAGATTCACCAAACTGCTTAAGATTGGATGAGCCTGAGGATTTGAGATTTGGCTTCTGTAGTCAGAATACTTTGCAGTATTTGACATGAGTTCTTCCTGAGAACTAGATATATTCCTGGAGACAATGGGAATAGGAGTCTCTTTAAGCAGAGGAGGTAAAAATAACATGTACATTCCTGTTATTAAAAATGAAAAGGGGGAGAGCAAGAGAGCTGAAATCTTGAATGCTGTTAGCATAGTTCAATCTGGGGTAAGGATTTATTTTAGAGCATAATATTTTATTTGTGTCAAATACACATATCTAGAAGAACTTACTTTTATCTGTGTGCATGTGATGTATCTGAAGCCTGTATCCCATTTCCCTTTCCTGCCACTGAGCGAATGAAAGAAGCTGGGGAAGGCATCTTGACGCTGTGGTTTCACTCTGATGTTGTATTGCAGGTATGGCCTCGCATGTGCAAGTTTTCTCTCCTCATACCCTTCAGTCAAGTGCCTTCTGTAGCGTGAAGAAACTGAAAGTGGAGCCGAGTTCGAACTGGGATATGACCGGGTACGGCACACACAGCAAAGTCTACAACCAGAGCAAGAACGTGCAGTCCTCCCAAGCAGCCGCCGCAGCAGCCGTCAACGCCTCCCTCCAGATCCCCAATCCGAGCATCCCTTACGAGCAGACCATCATCTTCCCAGCAAGCACGGGGCACATCGTGGTTACATCTGCCAACAGCACTTCTGGTGTGGTTGCAGTGTCTGGGCAAACACTGGGCGGGCCACACAACCTGATGCGTCGCAGCACTGTGAGCCTTCTGGACACCTACCAAAAATGTGGACTTAAGCGCAAGAGTGAGGAGATTGAGAACACAAGCAGCGTGCAGATTATCGAGGAGCATCCACCAATGATTCAGAACAATGCCAGTGGGGCCACTGTCGCCACCGCCACCACCTCCACGGCCACTTCCAAAAACAGTGGCTCCAACAGTGAAGGGGATTACCAGCTGGTGCAACATGAGGTGCTCTGTTCCATGACCAACACGTACGAAGTGTTAGAGTTTCTCGGCCGTGGAACATTCGGACAAGTAGTGAAATGCTGGAAACGTGGCACTAATGAGATTGTGGCTATCAAGATCCTAAAAAACCACCCTTCTTATGCCCGGCAAGGCCAGATTGAAGTGAGCATCCTGGCTCGGCTGAGCACAGAAAGCGCGGATGACTACAACTTTGTCCGTGCTTATGAATGCTTCCAGCACAAGAATCACACGTGCTTGGTATTTGAAATGTTGGAGCAGAACCTCTATGATTTCTTAAAACAAAATAAATTCAGCCCCTTGCCCCTTAAGTACATTCGACCAATTCTCCAGCAGGTAGCAACTGCCCTAATGAAGCTGAAAAGCCTGGGACTGATTCATGCTGATCTCAAACCAGAGAACATCATGCTGGTAGACCCATCCCGACAGCCTTATAGGGTCAAGGTCATAGACTTTGGTTCAGCTAGCCATGTGTCTAAAGCTGTGTGTTCTACTTACCTTCAATCCAGATACTACAGGTAAGAGACTGGGCTCATGTAACACTTCTTGGAGAAGTATTTTACCTATGGGAATTTTCTTACGTTCATTCAAATGAATGAGAGTCGTCCCTTAATTCTAAACAGAGATGGCTCTTAGAATGGCTTGTTGATGATAAGAAAAAATGATGTCCTCACCTCTTGGAGTTTACTTGCATTGAAAACCATTGTAAGTTGGTAAATAATCATAAAGTGTTGTAAAAATAGAGTTTGCCAGTTACAGTTTAGAAAGTCTTTCCCTTCTATCCATTTGTTCTCTCTGGAACTGTTTCCAGAAGAGAGGATGTCCACATTTCCATTCCAAGTCAATGGATATAGGTTCTTGGTTTCAGAATTACTTTAACCAAAACAATCAATCCATATTTCAAATGCGTCTTCCAGTCACTACTCATATATGAAACCAGGGACTGGCCAAGTGTAAGGTTGGCCCACAGGAAAACCGTATGGATGCAGAAGATGGTTTGTCAATGATTAGTTTTCACAAAGGCTCTAAGTCTTCTGGCTGGCTCTTGTCAGCTATCCTCCAGGCAAGTATTGTCAGTGATTTGGTGTTGGACTGAGGACCTGTTGTTGTCTGTTGATTCTCCCTCACTGTCCTTCGTTATGTGCTGGGATGGTGTTGTGACCTCAGCATAGGTGTGCCTGAGGTGAAATGTGTGAACCAGATATATCCCTCTTCAGCTTGTTGAACAGTTTCAGCAGAGCAGCCTCTTTTCAAAACCCCTGGCAGGGCATCGTCACCCTCTGTCTTGACTCCAAGACACAAAGTCCCTCTTGTTCTCAGATGTTCTCAGACCCTCTCTGTGGTGCCAGTTAGCCTGATTCAGCATCCTAGGGACTGGGAAAAGCAATTCTACTGCTGCTTCAGGGGTGGGGAGAAATAGTGAAGGGGTGAAGGGAATTTGTCTTTAGCTAACAGCTGAATTTAGAAATATTCAGACCACATTTTTGTTGTTGTACTTCTGTGAAACAGGGGCAAAGAGAGAAAATCTGATCCTTCTTCATGACTGATTTAATGAAAATCAGTTCTGGCAGCATCCACAGCTCATCAGATGGGTTACAAAAAAGCAGGGTAGTTGACCTTTTTGTAAATAGAAATCTGCCTCATACTTGGGGAGGGCTGGGGATGAAAAACCAACATGAGCTGATAACACACCCTTTTCCTACTTCATGAATTTCACGGTGGCAAAGCCTACCTGAACTCTGAGCTTGGAGAGAGTTAATTTTCACAGGAACAGGAACTTTAACAGTGTAGCACTGCAGCAGCTGATCTTTATCTGCTTGTCCTTTGCTCTGAAGGAGGCCAGGAAAAAATCCCCAGCCCTAGTTTATACTTCAGAAGAGGCTTATTAAGTAATATACTCTACCTGATGACAGTCCCATCCTCCAGGAGAGACATGTTTCTGTGGTAAATATGCAAAAGCTTTTAGAGTTGCAATTACCTGACAGACTAGGGGGGAAAAAAATGAAAGATAATACAGGCATTTTGTTGTTGAGTTACCTGTGATTCTGTGTTAGCAGCCTAGGTCCCTAGCTGAAAGACAGAAGGGGCAGCCAAAATGAAATATGTGACAGAAAGCAGAAATGAAAGAGAAAAATGGTTCATTCTCACTGACAAACAAGGAATATTTTTGTGGCAGTCTCTGGGGAGGAAAAGGCTTGATAAAATTTGCTTTTTATATTTAAAATGTTATTCCCGCCCAGTCTGAAGTTGCAGCTTGATAGATAATAAGTTCTGTCTGTCTAATTCCTCCCTTGTTTTCCATGCCTGAATTGGTGGGAGGAGGGGAAAAGGGGCAGCAGCTCACCAGGGAAAAAAAAAAAAGAAAAAAGAAAAAAGAAAAAGAAAAATCTCGTTGGGTTGAATTACATCAGCAGGGGGCTGCTGATTAAGCTAAATTCAAGTCATGAGGAAAATTTATGTTCTTCTTCATTTTCTAATAGGGAAAATACAGCACAGAGTAAAAACCCCTTCCACTCTAGAGTAAAGGAACTTTCATGCTAGGGGAAACACTGGGCTTTATAAAGATTTCATGTGTCTTCCATTTAATTCACACTTGTTCTGCTTGCTAGAGTATAAAAGACAAGGGGATGACTTCAAGAAATGGCACATTTAAGTTGAATGTGAAGGAAAACCTTCCTCAGACTAGTAAAATCTCTCAGACTCTAAGCAGTCATGCTGAAGGAGTGACAGAAGCCCTGTGCCCCATGCATTTAAGGAAAGATGAGGCAGAGCACAGGGGATTAAAAAGTAGAGGGTGGATCTCAGCTGGAGATTTTTTATCACGGACTTCTGCAAGCAAATTCCTAAGTTGTCCCCATATTTTATTAACAACTTACCTTTTCTTTTTCCTATCACTACTTTTGAGAATGTGATGGCCAAATCCTTTGGTGGATTGAAAGGTGTGTGGGATCCTGCTCCTCATCAGAGCAATGTAAGGCCTTTCCTCTTCCTGTAAATGACAGGCCCATTTTCTTCTCCCAAAGGTGGAAGACAAAATGTCTTTAAACAAACTCTGTGCTTTTCCTTGACCTGAATTGGCATAACCCAGCATAAACCGAGAGGACCCCATGGCTGCTTGCAGACATTCCATGGGTGATTTGCCACTGCTGCCGTGGAATGTTCTCTGAAGATGAACAGGATCCTGTGGCCCAGTTTCTTGGGGGAAGAATGGTGGGCAGAGTTGCTGTTGTGCTGCTGGCACTGCTCAGGGGCCCTCACTGGGTGCCCCAAACCCAGAACTGTTTCTGTCCCACCAGGAATACTTGTAGAGATTCATTTTCTGGTAACCTGCTCCCTTGATGAGCACTTGGCCCAAGTTTTTATTTTGTTAATGGTTTCTCTGGGTAACTGATGTTTCTTACTATACTGTCCTATGTACTGTATTGCTTTCCTCCCCCTCCCCAACGACCCTCAACTACCCAGGCCAGCTTCCTTTGTGCTCTTTGCCTGCTCCACCCCAACGGTGAAGGGATTCTGGGAATAACCTCAAAGGTCTACAGAAAACTAAATCCCCTCCCTTTTTGTATAGAAAGTTGTATTTCATTCTCCTAGTTTGGGTTTCTGGGCACTCCCCTTGTACCCCCCATTGGTCCAAGTTTGTACCCCTGAGTTTCCCCCGCCCCAACTTAAAAAGTAAGGTCGGACCGGAAAAGGCTCTCTTGCTCCGATCATCCAGGTGGAATAAACATCTTCTTCACCTGTCAAGAATGAGCCTTTTTCATTTCTTCACTGCTTTGCCGAACTAGGACTCGCTGATTCAGATTACTAGCGTGGGGCAGCTCTGAATTGCCACATATGGCGCCCAAGAATTACCGCAGATACTTCTAAGCAAATGTGCTCTGGAAGGATGATAAAGGTATTGAGATGACAGAGCAGGATGAAAAATATCAAAAAATGGTATAGAAATGTCTTTAGTCCAGCAGAATTTAGCTCCCAGCCCTCTTAAGAGGATACAGCCTCCTTCAAGCTGAATCTGCTTCCACAAGTGGTACTCTGTACATCTTTCTCCCTTGCTCCTGACTATAGGAGCCCACAGGAGGCAGAACATGATGGCCTAAGCTGGGCTTTGCAGGAACTCCTGTGCTGCCAAGAATCCCTCTCTGGGAGGGCAGTGCCATTGTGTCACCAGTGCCTGCTGCAGGCCTCCAGAGAAGGGAATGAGCCCCAGCAGGGTCACACCATGGGCCCTGCCTGGCATGACAAAGGACATCACAGCCAGTCTGTGGTCAGAGCTGTCATCTAAAAAGGGGGTACTGTGAAGAGGATCATCCTCCTTCTGCCCACCCATCTTTAGCCTCTGGTGGAAAACTTGCTGTGGTGCAAAGTATTTCTATCATGGCATCCTTAGCCAGCATGTGTAGGACCTGACTGATGGCTGTTCAAATGTCCCTTGCTTAGGAGAAGGATCCCAGCCTGTCCCCCTGGTCACTATAGTCATTCATCTTGTCCCCTGCCATCAGCTGCATCAACCTGGGCCTGATAACTGATCCTTCAAGGAGGTTTGTGGTGATATGGCCATGGTCTGGAGGTGCCTGAAGGAAGAGGTGAGGACCTGAAGCTGATGATGGAGTGCTGCTCTGCCCAGCTCACAGTGAAGGAGCAGGGCTCTGCACTTGGCAGTTTTAGTCAGACATGCTTAAGCTAGAAGTGAAGCCCTGTTCACAGAGTAATGGATCAAAAAGCTGTGATAGCCTCTGCATCACAGGGTATCTTCCTGGGATTTTATTTTTGTCCTTTTCCTTTTCATGCTGCAGTTGGAAGGAGAGATCATTGAGGTCATTTCTATGATGTCTGTTTTGCAGAGGGTCAGAGGAATGAATGACCAGAGAGATCCCATCTGGGCTGATCAGCTGTGTATGAACAGCTTCCTAGGAAAACCCATATCCTGAGAAATACAGGGCTCAGGCTGCCACAGGTGGCCCCTTTGTTAGAGCCCCCATTCATGCAGCCAGGTGGAAGAGGGGGTACTGCCCTCTGGGAGACTGGGGTGCTTGTGGTGGTAGAGGGTGAGTTGAGGTCATCCCTTGTTGGAGCAAGGTCACCTCCCTATCGTGGGGTGGCAGCGTGGGGGTGCTTGGAGCAGTTGGGCTGCTCATGGGGGAACTACCAGTTCATTACCTTGCCCTCTTGGCTTTTCTTTGCTGCTCAGCTGAAACAGCTGCTGTGTTGGCACCTCGGGGATGAGAGTGTTTTGCTAATTAATGGTATAATCACCTTATGAGATTTAAGTCTTTCAGAATTCACAAATGAAATAACGGCTGTCACCCCTCCGCTATTAGCGAATAAATTCAGGTTTGGTTCCTTGTTTTCAAAAGGCTTTTGGTATGTGGCTTGTCTGGCTTGGGTTGAGATGTCTGCTTTGTAGGTAAGTGGCCTTTGATGAAATGTTTGGATAACAGAGAATGAAGCTGAGTACCAGTTTGAAGAGGTGTTTATCAGTCTGGTTTCAGACACTGCAAGAAAATATGCATGCATAAAGGCTACGTGCATGCTGTCAGCCGCCCATACAGAGTGTGCAGTCAGGCTGTGTGCAGGCGTGGCTTTTACTGGCTCTACATGCCTAGCTGGGTGAGTGCAGGTCCTGAGGGATGCAGGGGCCTAAACTGGATCTGTCTTGCCACACGTGGACATTGTGCCATGACTGGTATCAGTCCTTCAGCCGTGCTGACAGGAAGCCAAAGCAAGGTAGATTTCTGAGCAAAGTCACAACCTGTTCCCCATTGTGTGACTCACAAATGTGTCATTCTGGTCAAAACTGCCCTTTAAATGAGGCAGTTGTAATGACACAGGGATGGGCTATGCTTTTTTGTTTACTCACTGAACTGGCATCTGCTATGTCCTTGAATAACAGTGTAATGCACTTATATTTCAAAATCTTCTGCCATTCTGGACTTGCAAAAATATTTCTGTGTCAGATTTGACTGTGTTTGCAGCTGTGGGAGCCACATTTTTCTGCCAGTCTATTTCACTCCTGCCTGCAAGATTCACTGCTTTACTGGCTCTGCCTCTCTAAGGTAAAGAGCAGGATGGTTTGAGGAGGAAAGTTTCTTGTGGGGACTGGACTGAAACCACAGAGTTCATTGCTGAAGTCTAAGTTTGGTTTCACTTGGTGACGATCACACCTGGTAGGACTGCAGGCTTGCAAAACTGGCAATATATTGCAGAAGATTGTGTGGAGGAAAGCAGACTATAAGCTATACTATTTTAAGCAGTTGTTAATTTCTTTCCCAAACACCCTTGGAATTTGAAGGGGGGGGGGTTTCAGAATCAAAATTCAGCAGGATTTTTTTTTTCAAAACCAACATCAGGATTAATTGAATCTCAGCGTTATTGTACCCAGACTACCAAGGCTTGGAAAGCAAGAGACATTTAGATGAAAACTTTTGGCTTTGGCCCACCTTTGGGATAGTCAGGCCAGGTTGGTTTTTGGTTTTATAGAACTCAAGCAAAGATAGTTCTTTTTAAAGTTCCTTTGTGTGTAAATCCCCTCAGAGAAGGCATGGTAAACCAACGTTGTGCTCATGGTGCATCCAACAGAGATTCACCATGTCTGTACTCCCTACCTGGAGTCTAATTTAAAACAGAAAAGCCTGTATTTCAGCTTAAACAATCTCCTCAGACTAGACCCTCCCTAGTGTTTTCTCTGCTGAAACCTTCTTACTATTTCCCTAAGTATTTTTTATTTTGCCCTGAGCAGAGACACCAGCTCCTCCTTTATCTTCTCAAAGCTGGTGATGTGCCCCTTTTGTTGTCCACAGCACCTTCCTGCCCAGCTCCAGCTCGTGATGCTGGCCTTGCTCCGAGAGGAGCCCTGTGTCCCTGTGTGGAGTCAAAAAGGCTGTCTGTCACAGCAGCGCTTTGTTTACTTATTAACCAAGTGGATAAAATATATGCCCAGTTACGTGCCTCTGTGCCCAAGAAGATTTGTAACAAAGGGCTGTTTGCGAGGAACCTGACAGGGAGCCTTTCCCCAGCAAAGAGAAGCCTTTGGTAGACCAAGGAAGGGAGAAGTCTCATGCTGTTTCCTTTTACCTCATCTGCATCCGAGAGGTGGAAAATCAAATATCGCAACTCAGTGCTGAGCCAATCCCTTCAGTCCCCTCTCCTCTCTCTGCAAACAGCTCCTATATGGCAAAGATAGGGCACTGACAGTAATTACTCCTGCAGATCTCAATTTTGTCTTGGTGGCTGAAAAGGATCCTGTGTGTCCACGGGCAGGGATCAATTCATTAGGGGTGTTTTGGATCAGAGATGAGAATGTGAGCAGCAGCCAGAGGCAGGTACCAAGGCTGGAAGCATTGTTCTTCCACCAGCTGGTGCCACCCCTTGGGTGAGGAGCTCTGGTTCTCGTGTAAAAGAGCAAACAAAACTTGGGGAAAAGAAGGTAAATGTAATTTTCTTGAGGCTGCTGCAGCTTTTAAACTAATCAGTGATCCCCACAAAGGGAAAGGCAGTCCTCTGGATGCAAGCAAGCCTTATTCACCCTCAGGGGCACTGCCCACAACCCAGGCAGTGCTGTGCGGGCAAGGGACAGAAGCAGGAGCAGAGCCATGGTGATGTGGCTGCTGACCAGGGCTCAGCAGTCAACCACCAGCTCTGACACAGGTCCTAAACTGAGGTAACTCACCTCATCCTTCTCCACATCACCTCCAGAGGCACATGATGTCAGAACTGTGCTCCCCTTTCCCTCCACCCCCTCTACTCCATAACTTACCCATTTATGCAAACCTTCCCTCTGGGCATTTGTGCCACCCAGTGCCACGCAGTCCCGTGCCTGGAGCTGACCCCCCCAAAAGCAATACCTTACACTTTGGAAACAAATAACACTTCAAATGGGGCTAAGATGGAGTTCCCACGTGCTTTCTTTCAGGGCTTGCAGAGAGAAGGCAGTGTGCAGATACACTTGTTACCCTGTACTACCACCTGAAGTCATCTGGGAACTCACAACATGAACATCACAAACCTTCTTCTTTTAAACCCAGCAGAATCCTAAACTAATCCCTACCTTCTTTATGCTTGCTCCCAGAGTAGTTTCAGTAGCATTGTGAGGATCAGGGAGTGGTTTGGAAGTCACACTCTCCCCACTTGTAGGTTGGCTACAGGTGTTGGATTTATGGGTTTTCGGGTGGGTTATTTTTTCCTGTTGTTCTCCTGCTACTGTTTCTCTCTCATCACCACCAAAACAAGCCTGTCACAGGATTTCCTGCTGTCTATTTTTCTTCTCTTAAGCTTTATAAGCACAGTCCTGTTAAGGCTGCAGCCTGGTGAAATGATGTGAAAAATCAAGGTCACTCTTGTATTTACTGTACCAGGGCAAGCCTGAAGCAGGTACAAATAGCCAGGTTGTTTTACTTAAAAGGAACTATTTACCTACAAGAAATCAAAACCTTCCTATTGCAGCTATTTGCTGTAGCACTTCAGACTCCATCTCTGTAGTACATAAAAGACTCACAATGTTTTGGTAAAGATACCTGTGCTCAGCTTGGGGGCTGGGATGTAACCAAGCTCAGTATGGTTGGTGACAAGCAGCTGCAGTGACATTGTGAGTGAAGGTACAATTCACAGGGTTACAACAAGAGCCAGCTGCAATCAGAGCCCGCTGTCTGCCCCTGTATGAAAAGCATGAAGTTTGGTCTCTGCTTCTAGTTGCTTACTTCTGTGGTTTTTTGTTTGCCCTTCTTTCTCCCCTCCCACTCAAGTCACTTCCTCACCAAGTCCTCACCCTCCCACTCAAGTCACTTCCTCACCAAGGGAGAGGGTGCTCTTATTTTCAGCTCCAATGACAAAACAGCAGCAGCTCATAGGAGTAGTGGTGTGGGGACCCACAGATGTTACTGAGTGCACTGCAGTCACACTTATACAGTAGTAGCATTTTCTATGTCTTCCTACATTCATTTCAATGCATATTTGGGTCAGGGCAGTAGCTGCCAAGGGCAGAGGTGGCTGCTGAGAAGCAAAATGAGGTGAGGGGCTGTTGGGATGAGATCGGTGCTCCAAGTGTGGAAATAAAAGAATTATGAGCGGTGAGATTCCTCATCCTCTCCTGAGCATGAAGAAGCATTAGCAACACAGTTTGCACAGGATTTCAGGGATACTTTGCTCAAGTACTGTGTATGTAAATCCTATCAGGTTTTTACCTCCCCCTGTACATTTGTTCAGTGCAGGCAAGAGATGTAAATATAACGTGAAGAAAGCTTACTGTGTATGTCTGTGCATTCATTAGGTTCACAAGTTTTAGGCCCCAGCACTGTGGTACTGGAAAGCTATGTTACACTGAAGAGCATTTTCTGGTTAGAAAGTATTTCTGCACTGCTGCTTATTAGTGATGAGGTTAGCAAAGTGACTGGTGTTGGTATATAAATGAATGAGTCATTACCAGAAGAGAAAAATTACCTGAAGATGCAACCATTAGTATGGGGTTATACATTCCTCAGCTTCAGACTCCTGAATGACATGACTCCAGTCCCCACCTTCTATCTTTTCCAGCCACTCGCTGCACTGATGGCTCAAATTAGCCTAAGCTCATGTAAAGGCACCTTGTTCTCAGGTGGGGCTCAGTAGATACCCCTTCTCCAGGTCATGCTGGGGAAAAGGAGTAACTCTCAAGCAGTCTTGCTTGAAAAACACTAATCTTGTGGCCTGGCTTAAGCTGAGTTATAGCCACAGCTGTTACCTGTTTAAGAAGGAAGGTCAAGGAAATGTCCTTTGCCTTGTAGGCCAGATCATACAAGTTGTTCTGTGGTGCTTTACAAGGAAAAAAGAAATGCAGAAGAGAGGTATCCATAGAGAAAGAAGTAAAAGGGAAGTGGCTCTAGGAACTGAGAGGGGAGGGGCAGAGGAGGAATCCTCTTACAGACCATGGTTTCCTGGAAGTTGCTGTTTCCCACATAAGGAAGGGTATGGGAAGAAAGATGAAGTTTCATGCTTCATTGCTATTTGGAGACTTCTAGGCCAGAGAACCAAGTTCCAAATAGGACAGCATCCCTCTCCTGTGATGGGCTGCAAAGTAATGTGTGAGTCCCTGAGTGGAAGCTTGACCTTTGTTTTTTGTTTATTGAAGGACAAAAGTAATTGCAGACATAGTTTTACCTGCACAGGCATGAGTCATTTTGCTTCACATTTGATTTTTTGTTTTACCTTTATTTTGCCTTTGTGACTGCATGGGACCAGTACTTGGGTGGACATCCAGGTTCTGTCCCTGCCTCTGCTGGTTTGCAATAGCCAGAGAGAGTAGCAGGCTTCTACCAGCTACCAAATCTAGTGTTTGTCTCCAAAGGCTTCTGCTTAGGAAGACAGGCAGGGTAGATGTGGGGGAATTGACCTGAATCTAACAGAAGTGACTCTGAATTGAAAATTCTGCAGTTTAAAGAGTTGGGTTAACTCCTTGTCATTATTTTGCTTTTTGTCAACCACTGCCATTTGTAGCTGATTTGAAGCAGAAGTTCTCAAAAGCAAATATAATACCCCAGGCCTGATAAGACATGAAAAGTGCTGAAAGTTTTATACCATTATCCCTGAATTTCTATCTCTGTTAGAGGCTTGGGGCAGCTTTCAGATAACTCTAGTGCCTTACACGGCTTCTGAGCACAGGAGGGTCACCACCTGAAGCCTTTGCAGGATAAGAAGAATTGTGTGTTCTAGCAGCTGATGCTTGTGCTCACATAGAGGCAGACAAGGAGAAGTTAGCAGTGCTTCAGTTAACTTGACATCAGGAGGAGCTGTACTGCACTGAATTGTTTTAACTGCACACGAAGATGGTTGGATGGCTTGTGGTAATGCTGCTGAGCAACACCCTGTGTTCTGCCTGTACTCTCCAGTCTAGATGTAGGTGTCTGTACCATTTACCTTGTGCTGTTCTCCTGGAGTGCTGTGCTTGCTGAAGCAGGGCTGTGTTTACAGCACCTCGTGCACAAAGATTTTTGTGGCTGAGGCCCTTAAACAAAAGGGTAATAGGGTATAACAGTAAATATGACAATGAGTGGTAGCACCCATGTTAATATGACAGCTGGCATACAGAAGGAAAGCTGATGGCCTTTTTTGGATTCACCAGGGTAAGAATTTGTGTTTCCAGTAGTTGCTTTCATGCAGAGCTTTGCACTCAATGTCTGGGGAGAGGTTGGGGCGAGGGGGAAGGAGCATCTGATGAGTTAAGAAAAGTTTCAATATGTTTAGTCATAACAGTATCTTACTTTCCAGTGGGAAAGTGCAAACAGAGAATAGTCATCCAAAAGGAAAATTGAGTATTTCTTTGATGCTCACAAAAGTATTAAGAGGGGCAGATGAAATCTAAAATGTAAACAGTTTCAGCTGAGACTAGATAAATTTGCTGGTTACTGTGCTAAAAAGTTAATAATGAAATACTGCCAGTTGATTTCAGTAGGTAAAAGGAAGTAATGGTGACGGCCTGTATCAGAAATAAAAGCTCATCTAACTGATCTCATCCCCACACATATACAGCTCATGTCGTTGTTAGCCTGTTAAATTAGTGGACTGGATTCTGAAGGGCTGCATGAGCACAAGCAAGAGCAGGAGGTAGTCATATTGCTGTTTCTGGAAATGCTTTTCTGGAGGCTCATTTGATAACCTATCTCCTCTTGTCAGGTGCATGAGGGAGCAGGGAAGAGAGTGGCACTAAGTGCTGGATTTCACTTAGCAATGCCAGTATTGGTACAGGGATGTGGTGGCTCCAAATGTATTCCTTTGTAAAGAGGTCAAAGTACAGCTTGATGTGTAAGATATATAATGAGCAACAGAAAGAAAGGCATGTTAACTGTGTTGGAAGATAACATTCTGTCTTTTGACTGGATTCTTGTTATTGTCGCTGATATTACTTTCAGAAAAAAAAATGTTGAAATTATTCTTTTTTCTCCATTGTTTAGCTCTTGTTCTCAGCTTTGTTATGGCCACAAAGAGAGGATAAAAATGGATTGGCACAAAGTTGGGTTTCCTGTATCATTTAGAGTTATGTTTTCAGCCCTTAGCACTTGGTAGGGTCTGTTCTTCATTTTGAAAATAGCAATAAAAGAGCAGAGAACATAAGAAAACACAATTCTATCTTTCTTTTTTCTAATGAAATTGTCAGTGCTAGCCTGAACTCTGTCTCTGATCTGTATGAAGTCTCTGAACTGTGCCATTGGAAGAAAGCAGATCCAAAAGGAGAGATAAAATATCCATGTGCCTGGCTATTTTAGAAGGCAGTAAAAAGCTCCCGACGTCTTGCTTGTTTTTAATCTGTATGTTTATGTCTACATAAATCCTTTGGGAATAAACTTTAAACATTTACATTGGATTTAGAGAATTACCTTCCAGCATCAGTACCTCTGATACAGCAAGAGTAACTAAGATTAAGTTTATGTGAATGGCCCTCTTGGCTCTCAGAGGCATGGGTAATGTTAAAGCATGTGTTGAATTGCTGCTCAAATGGGAAATGGTAGTGATGAGCATGAAGTGTTGCAGTGGATTTGCAGTTTGTGTGTGGTTGTTGGAGGTACTTGGTGTGCATGGGGAGATAGCTTATGTGGTGGGAAAAGGATCTGTCTGCAGTGTGTGACAGCTGAGTATCACGACACAATTGACAGTCCCTACCCTCTGCCACTTTGGTGGGGAGCTGCTGTTGAGTGGCCCTTGAACAAACCCAAGCCTTCAGCCCCCTGATCTGAGAAGGGAGGAACTGCCAGCTGCTTTTCCAGCAGCTCTAGAAGTGCAGCGGTGTCTGCCCCGTGTAAGTTGTCAGGATCTTTTCCTAGCACCTTGATGCCCATCTCAGGCTCTGAAGGGCAGCCAAAGAAGCTGGAGAGAGAAAAAGCAGCAGCAAACCCAGGATATGGGAGGTTGGTTCAGATGAAAGCAGAGGATGGCAAAGGTCAGAGTTGCTCTAGACGGCTGACACAGGCAAACAGACCACTCCTTGCAGCCCTAAGCCTGTGGTTTGGTCTTGCATGGGATTTGAAGAGGTTCATTTCCAGTTCAAGGTGTGTGCTTTTGAGCAGCTGTTCAGTTCTAGCTCTTAGACACATTCACAGCTTTTACCTTAGCCTGGGGCTACAGGATCTGATTACTGCCCACAAAATGACATTTGAAGTTGTGTAAGAATCCTGTGTGCAGGATATAACTCTAGTCACTGCTTTTGTAAGGGGCCTGTCACAGCAGCCCAGTGACAGCACAGAAAGAGGAGCATGGTGCTTGGTTTTTGGCAGAAAATGTCCCTGCCTTGCTGTATCACACAGATCAAACTGCATGGCAAGTGAGGGCTGTGGGGAACGGGGATGGCTGCAAACTTTGGCTGAGGTTTTTAGAGCCACAGGTACACTCAAGTGTCTTGTGAAATGGCCACTTCCATGATATTTTCTCCGCACTTTAGCCTTTTGAGAGATCCACATTGTTGGGTTTTTCCTTCCCCACCAGGAATGGTGCCTTTACTTGATCCTGCACTGCCTTGCCTGGCATTTTGGAGCTGTGCCACACTATAGCATTTGCTGCTGTCGTAGTGTTTGGTCAGCAGCATGGCCAGGCACCGGCGTAGACTTCTGCACAACGCTTTGAAACGTCTGCCATGCTCTGACTGTGCATGCCCACGTGCCTCTCAGTGAGCCAGGGTTCCTGCACACCCATGTGGTGGCCAGAGAGCTGGCAAGTAGCTGGCATTGGCAGCAGCCCCCGGAGCAGCCAGAGGGGAGCAGGAATCCTGGTAGCAAGGGCGGGAGGCTGCTGTGGCTACAGCCTGAGCTTGCTTTGCTTGAAGCTGGCACAAGATTTTCCGAGGAGGCCTTGACTGACCAGGAGCTTAAAGGCTTTCTTATCTGTGGAGAGTGACACAGGCTGGTGGCAGCCCGTAATTAATAAAGATACTAACCCTCCTTATGCAACCAGGGGATGTCTGACAGCGTTACTAGGTAGTTGCTCAACAACAAGGCATGTTACAACTAACCAGCTGGGACCAATTATGAAAGCCTCACTAATGCTAGCAAGCACTTGCCTGTTCGCATTGTTGGGCTGAAGTTGAAGAGATGAATGACTGCTGTGCAGCACGCGGGCAGGCTCGTGGTCAGGCAGGGAGTGTGTGGTGTGCGGCTGAAGCACAGCCAGCACATCCAGCATGGGGTGTCCCTGCCCTGGGATGTGTTTGCTGGGCACGGATGAGCCTCAGCCCCCAGCACAGTCTGTATAGCCCGTGCTCCCAGATGCAGGATGAGGAGGCACCCACCCGCAGGGCTGCAGCACCATCCCCATCCCCATGCGCAGCTTCTCCCACCCCCTTGCTGCTGCGGCAGCACCGGTGTATGCCCGGTACCTCCTCAGCTGCTTGCTACGGGTAGGAAAAGGGGAGGGAGGGAAGCGAGGGGCTCCTACTTAAGGCTGCCTCATGAATTTTTAGTCACTACATGAAGATTTCAAGAGTGTGCAAATAAAACGTAAAATGAAGCAAAATACTAAGTGGCACTGCACAAAAGGAGGAAAAAAACCCCACCCAAAACACTGAATCATTGTCCAAAAGGTGCAGCCATTAGAGAATAATAATAGTTTTTATGTGCAGTGCAGCTGGGTCCTCGGTGACCTGTGTGATGGCTCTGTTTGTTTAATGTGCTAAAACAAAGAACTAAAAAGCAGACAGGGTCCTCGTAGATAGTCGCAGGGCTTCTCTCTCAGTTCCTGTGTCTGTGCCCTCTTTCGCTGTGTGCGTGTGCGTCCTCATGCTCCAAATGCAACTAATCACAGCTCCATGCTCTAGGATGCCTTCCGTTGTGCATCCCTTGTCACTGTGCCTGGACACTCCCTGGTTGTTGACTCGCTATTTTTGTAATTTAGAAACTACAGCAAATAATGAAAAGTCAAATGGTTACTATTTTATTGTCTGTTTTTGTAATTCTCTGTCCTTCAGAACAAGCTCGGCATAATGACATTATTCCCACCCCTCCATCCTGACCTCAGTCTTTTTCTATCCATTTAGCAAATGCTGCAGCTTGCTCTGCTTTTAATGGGTGGGAATCAATGTGGCTTTTTAAAATTGGATTCTCTCTGCCTGCGCAAACAAAATCAATGGTGTTATTGAGCATGTGCAGGTCTGTGTGAGCAGGAGCAAGCCAGCAGGGTCTGCCACCTCAGCGAGGCTGGGGCAAAGCCTGTAGCTCACACAGGGAGGATCACTCTTCATTTATCTGTCATTTTAGTAAAGGCTGATGAGCAGCTCATCAGGTACTACTTAGAAAGTAAAGCCTAGGGTGTACTTTTCACCAGGTTAATAAGAGTTCTGAAGTGGTCAGTGCGAGGCTGTTAAAATGAGCTAAAACCAGACCAGTTTGAGTGCCCATAGGAGGTTTGAAGCTCCCAGTAAAATGAGGTTTAATCGAAATCATGCTTTATTTCGGTGTGACTTTACAATTGGTTTTGCCACATCTTTTGGGGTTCTCCCAGCTGTAGCGTAATTGGACCTTTGCTCTCAAAAGTGAGTTTCAGGTGAAATAGGTTTTTTTTTTCCTTCAGGCTAAGCATTTATATACAAACAAACAGGTTGGGAAATTTATGTATCTATGTCTGTCTTTTGTGGCAGATTGAGTGAACTAATATTGAGCTGTTGTGGGAAAGTTGACTGGCAGGATTGGTCATGGCCTTGGGAGATGGAGGGAAGGGCAGATTCCAGATGGATGGTATTGTTTTTGGGGTTTTATATTTACTACTTCTTCAGGTATGATCTTCAGATCTAACATTATCAGGATTTTATTGCATGATGTGGAAGGAATGGTTTCTTCCAGCATGTTCTTATGGAGACTGAAGTGTCATCCATAAGATCATGAGTCTGTGGTAGATGGTTTGTGGGATTGTGGGAACTGGTAATGAGGAGAATATTTTCAATTAAAACTTAGCTATGGAGGATGTATCACAATCCATGGCACCAGTGTTGTCTTGAGTGTGCAGAGCACAGCATGTGTATTTGTCTTCTAGAGGAGAGAGTGATACTACTGACTCTGTGAGATGGAACACAGCAGTCTTCCTGCTGCGGCCATTTCCAGACACCACTGACACAGGTCGGGTTCAAACCAACGACTTTAGTTGTATGTGAAAGACTCCAGAACCTTTTGTCAACCTGCAGGGCCATTCAGTCATCTCACATAAGTGCACATGCCAATGCTCATTTTGAACACGGCTTTGTTGGGAGCACAGCGAGCTCAGTGTTTTGAGTGAGAGCAGAAATTTCTGGCTGTATGACAGAATGGGTTTTCTAATGGTCCTGGCAGCTGAGGAGCTCTGGGTCTTGAATAAGAAGGGGTGACAAGAAAGGATCTTCTCCTGCTGACTGCATCACCAAAAATATGTGTTCGGTGCTCTATGTTTTCAAGATGAAATAAGAGTTCATTTGAAAATACTGGAGTAGTAATGAGTTGAAAGGAAGATTTGTGCTTCTAATGTCTTCCTATCTCCACAAACAGGAGGAAAACTTAAACTGGTGTTGGTTTCTGATGGCGACTTCTTCTGGGGTGACAATCCTGGGATTTGTTCAGTGAAATCCTCTGACTTTGCTTTTCCTGACCCACTTCTAATTTCTTGATTGTTTTTTGTTTTAAATACTGTAAATCCCTGTCACTCCTGGATTTTACTTGTAAACTGGGCTGGGGGGAGGGGGGGCACATTTCTAACAAAACAAGGAAATTAATCTTCTCCTTCTGTTCTCTGAGTGAGGATTTCTTTACAGCCATCCTTTAATTGTGTGATTTTGAGTGGTCTGGACAAATGAGACAGTTTAAGTATCCTGCACTCGGTATAGCTCATCCATGCATACATTATGAAGTACACAGCGTAGCTATAAATGATGCACAACTCATTTCTCAGGGCAGGGTTGTGTGCATGCGTGTGTGTACTGGTGGACCCCCTTTTCACTGTGCAAATACAGTTTTATCCATGCAAAAAACTTGGTGATCATTAAATGTCATTTAAAAGACGCTAAAAATGTGACTTTATTGGCTTATTTTCTTTCCGCAGACAACAAGGGTCCTACTTAATTATTTTCAAATGTTGGCAGCAGTGGGGTTTTCTGCAACTTGCAAATCAGTGCAAGAAGTTTCCCTTGCCTGAAATGTGCTCAGCAAAGGGTCCAGTCCTATAGCAATTCATTAACCACCTTATTTCCACATGTAATGTTACTTTAAATAAATACAGTGGGGGTATTTTTCATATGTGCTGGTGTGCTGATTAACTCTGTAAAACCTCAGTGTGTTCTGGAATAGAATGTGCCAGGGTGTGCTTTTTCCTCTTCCTTTGTGAAGTCTCTAGGACAGATAGGTCATTTTTATTGTGGAGAGGCTTCTGTCAACTATGAGGGCAAGAGACTGCTCATGCTGCTTCCCCCCTGTGACAGCAGTGTGCTCTGCTGGGAGGGCTGGACAACGTTTAGACCCAGGCATAGACTTCCAAATGTCCAATCAGGAGTTCTGCTCCTTCCCAGGCACTCCTGCTATCCCAAATTCTCTGTATGCTAATACAGGAATGGGTGAAACATGTTGGTCAGTCTGTGTGTAGGGGGAAAAATAACAACAGATTCTTCTGAATTTTGGGTTGTGATTTATTGAGTTGGAGCCTTTACGATTAGAAGCTTAATTAAAATAAAAAGCTAAGCTTCTTCAATGAATCCACGGTTGTGAATTAAAAAAAAAAAAAAAAGTATTGACTGAAAGAGCTATCAAATAATAGTAATAATAGTGTTTGGTCTCCTCTAAGATGTTTTGATGTGAATAAGTGATCTCATATAAGGCTAATCAGAATGTGATTTCCCTCCAAAATTGCACTTCTCCAATTTTTTATGCAAAAACAACCCCAACAGCAACCCTACCTTTTTCTTCTATTGCAATTGAAAACCTGTCACTATGAATGAAATTAAGTAAATGAAATTTAGGGTTTGGCTTTATTGTAACATCTTTTGTGGTTGAAAAGCCAATCCAGTTTTACTTTCTCAAAAAGACAACTTTTGGTTTGTTTGGTTTGATTTTTTTTGTTTGGTTGGTTGTTTTTTTGTTTGCTTTGTTTTGTTGGTTTATTTTTAAAAAGCAGACCAAACCCTTATTCTCTTACTACCCTCCAGACTGTATGCTTAAACATTCTTCATCATTATTCATTATTTTAATCTAAATTTTATTTTTTTGCAATGGAGTAAAAATAATAAGCTGCAGTCTGAAATAGAATTGTTGCTCTTCAACTTTTCAAAGCAGTAAGGGAAAATAGATCACACAGCGAGTTTTAAAAATCAGCCAATGTGTGGGATATGCTACACTGAACCTCTTTTCAGAAAAGAACTGGATTGCAGCCTTTAGGAACTGTGTTTACTGTAAGAGAAACTGAATTTAGACCAAGCAAAGGATGTGGGAAGCACCAGCTTGGTACTGCTGTGATGGCTGGAAAGCAAAAAATTAAAGGCACAGCCAAAACAGGGATTTTCCACCATGTGGAGAAATTACTGGAAATGTCTGAAAACCATTTGTTCTGGGAAGGTGCACCTCATAGCAATTTCTACTCTCCCTCAATCCAGCAAAGGGTTAAAAGTTAGAGCGAGAATTGATTGGGGAGAAGATTCTGCCACAATGCTGAAGACTCATTTATAGGGAGAGCGTTATGCTGCTTACTGTAATTGCAAGAAATTAAAAGAAAGCAAATTAGCTGGGAGCTTTTCAGAAGTCTTCCTCCTTTTGCTGACGTTAATGAGATTTTCCCCGTAGCAAGGCAGCATTAATAACTTCTGCTGCGTGGCTTCCGTAAAAGCCGTCGCTTACAAAATGAAACAAACCCGGTGTGACTGCGAGCTGGAGAGCAGGGAGGGCCAAGGGGACGAGCACAGGGGGCTGAGTCCTTTGGATAGGTTATGGATCTGGAAAATCCAAGCTGCAGGCCGAGGCTGTGCCGGTGGGATGGATGTGTGTGGATTGCCGGTGCCACCCGCACCGCTGCTCCGGGGAAGCGCAGCTCTCCCCAGCTGATAGATTGTGTGCTGGCTTTTTGTTGGGATGAGTCCGGCCAGTGGAAAGTTTATGTAGTTAAGGGAAAAATGTCACAGGCTGTTCTGGGGGCTGTATTTATAGCCAAGGCATTTCCAGGAAGGTGGATTTCCTAAACTGGGGTGGAGGTCGAGGCAGAAGGGAAGGGCTTGATCAAGATCAGCTTCCGTAACAGGAATTCCTATCTTAAGCAAGAATCTGCTGCTTTCCAAGAAACCGGGCTTTTCCACAGCTAGCAGAAGAGATGCTTCAGAGGCAGGGAAGGAAAAGAGTGAAATTATCCACATTTGGAGGCCCCTCTGTGGGGAACTGCTGAGTTGCAAGCGAGTTGCATTGCAGGGAAAGGCTTTCAGCGGAGCAGGAACCCGTTCTGCTCCTCCATCTGACCCGGGAGGGGGGTGGCCAACAGTGCCGTGCTGAGTGTGGTCCCTTTGGAAGTGAGGCACAGAGGCGTTGGGATCCCAAAGTACTTTTGGGATGAGGGGAGTGGATAAAAGCAGTGAGCATGTAGCTCTTGCTCTCCTCCAGTGCAGTCCTTCCCTGTGAAGGGATGGAAAAATACCTTTGTTTTTCTGAAAGCTCATGGATGCAAATGTTTGTTTATGGTGGGCATCTCTGTAGCTATGTACACACAGACCTAATGTATACACACACAAGTGCATGTTGAGTGGGAGTAATATTTTTGTAATTTCTAAGGCACTCCTACATGAAGAGACGTGGGTGCTTAAGAAAACATAGCTGAAAGCAAAATCAACATGACCTAGTAAACAACAGCTATCTAGCACATGTGTGCCTACTGTAAAGCAGATCCTGCCTTCCTGTATGGAAGCATATCCTGTGTGGGCTCTACATGCTTTCTCAGACAGCGAGAGAAGCCAGCATCCTGTTGACTGAGAACTCTCTGAAAGATTTTACTGAACTTGAATGATTTTTCTGCAAATTTTCTTTTGCATTATTTTGCATTTAATACCCCACTGTCTGAGTAGAACAAATTGACACCCAACATGCTACAACACCTGCTTTGTGGGAAGTGGTACCTGCTCAGTGCAGTGGAAGTGGAACTGGTTTTTGGCTGTTGCTGCTTGGCACAGGCACCTTCCTGGTGCTGTCCTGTGGGTGACAGCACAATTTGCAAGTTATTAAAAGTTGAGGAGGATTCAGAACATCTTATTCCAAAAGTTTCTAAGTATTTCATGCCTGTCATCTAAAGCAGTAGTACTTCAAAACAGCAGGAGCAAAAAAAATTACATGTTGCATATTTATAATACAGGATTGTTGGTATCTGTTGACATTTATCTTTGCTCTAGAGAAGAGACCAGATCACTCGTTTGTGGCAGGGAAGCTAAATGTCATATCCAGGATAGCCTGTTACAAATGCATATTAACCCTTTCAATTAATTTTCTTAATCCTTTCCTGGGCTTCATGAAGGATCATGTGATAAATCAGGCCTGTGCTTTTGTTCTGCCATGTAAAGGGATGCACAATAAAACCTGCACTGTTCTGGGTACAGGCACAGAGATGTGAAACATAAAGTTACTCCCAATGGATGATGGCAGGGAACAAGCAACATGTGTGGGATCCCAGGAGTCCATGGCTCTGTGTGCCTTAACAATCAGTGTGGTGAGATGGGAGATAGTTTGGAGAACAAATCCTCTGTCAAGGATCCAACAGCCATGTCTGGGACATTCTGAGGGGTGGCTGATTTGGACTAGGTCTTGTTCAGTGGGTGAATGCTCATTTGTGCACTCTGAGACCACTTTGCAGTGGGAGCAGCTGAGAGGTTTACCTTGAAATTATCTAACTGAAACACTGGTGTAGATGCACTCTATTGTTATTTTTTCATCAAGCCTTATAATCTGCTTTCTTGATTTTGGTTTGGTTGTTTTTTGTTTGGTTTTTGTTTTGTTGGGTTTTTGTTTGGTTTATTTGTGGTTTTTTGGTTTTTTTTCCCAGTAGGACATTCTACCTACCTGAGAGAATCTGGGTTTTAACTTTAAAAAAGGATGAGCATTTCTAGATGCACTTCAAAAGGAGTTTGAAAACAACCTAGATACAAAAAACTGAATATGTTCCTTAAAAAATGTTATAGTCTCATGATTTTGGTGATTAGCAGGTGACTTTTTAGGTTATCCTTTGCTGGGAAAAAACCTGCAGGAATAGCCTGGATGGGACAAAAATACTTCTCTTCACTCTCCATGATATGGAAGCTAGAGGAATTGCTTCTCTCTTGATTTAAATTCATGCATCTCCAGTGCAACAGCTGTGGAGTTATTTGTGGTTCAGGTTTACTGAAATAACAGCTCTGAGAGAATCTGCTTTCAAAATTTTCCTGAGTTCTGGAAAGGAGCTGTGGAGGAAGTCCAGGGTATGGGGTTTTTTTGTTGGTTGGTTGGTTGATTGGCTGGTTGGGTTTTGGGAGGGTTTTCTGCTTTTCTAAGTTTTACAGACCAATCTCCCTTCACTGGGGGATGTCCCAGGACCAGTGTTTTTGCTACACCTTTTGCTTTGAGCAGGCCCTGGGATATCCCCTGTGGAAAGAGGTTTGGGGTGGTTGATGTTTGCCAGCCCTGGCCCTGGTGAGTGGGAAGCTGCCCAGGTGGGCACCCTTCCTCAGTGCACAGGTACCCAGAGCCTTTCAGATTCTTAAAAAAACCTCAGCATCCACTGAGGGAAGAAAGGAGAAAGAACCAGGGGAGAAGGTGATAACCCCTGTACCAAGAATCCCTCATGGTGGGGTAGCCAGGTGCAAGACAAAACCCTGGTGCAGGAGAGAAGTGCAAAGTCATGCCTGGTCTGCTCTTTCCCTCAAAGCTCCTTGTTTGCAAGTGCCAAGTACCAAAACCCCCACTGCCTCCCTGCATGCTCACCCCTGCACTTGCTGCTTCTCTCAGAAATGTGCTTGCAGTAAGATGGGATTGAAGAGACCAAAGCAATGAGACTCAGAAACCACGGGCACCCAGGAGGGACAAAACCACTCTGCAGTCGCAAACCAGTTGGGAAGGAGGGGTTTGGATGAACATGGTGTTACTTCATCTGTGCACTGCCCATACCAGGCAACACAGGGCTTAAAACCCAGAAGAGAAAAACAGAACGGGTTGTAGTGGCTTTGAGGGATGTCACTGTGGCGTGGAGAGCTGCAGCCAGCCACCGAAGTCCTGGAGAGGGAGAGAGAGGCTGGATTATTATGACCTGGATCGTAAAGAGATTGCCAGTGACTTATTAAACATATAAAAATCCTACCAGAGATTTTTGCTTCTCCTTTCTCCCTGCTGCTCTGAAAATGGGGATTTCATGTGTAAGATTTAGGGGTTTGTACCTTCCTTAAACAATACAGTAAATCAGAAGTCAAAAATGCTTTCTATAATAGCAGATCACCACCCATATGCTGAGATAATTTCTGGAAAACTGTATGTTATGGCCAGGGGTTTTTTAAATATCTCCACAAAAAAATTTTTTAAAGGTGTAAGTAGTTCAGACTCAAAAGGCATCCCAATTTCTAGCTGCCTGGCTAGTTCTCTGACTCAAGAATCTAAATGCTTTAAATATTCAGAGAAATTTTCTTTCAAATTAAACACTTCACTTGAGGACTAATGTGAAACAAATAATCATATACCATTGATTTCTTTTTTTTTTTTTTTGCCTATGTGTTAGGTGAAGTAATTAAGTTTGTATACTCCAAATGATTTCTAGTGTGTTGTAGCAACATAAACTACAAAGCAATACAAGCTTTAACATCAAACTTCAGGAAGAGCACAAGTAGGGAATGGGTGTTTGCTGTATGAAGTTCATCTTTTTACTTTGAAAATTTCCAGAGCACTTCAGAGATGATGCTGAAAAGTTAAACGTCAGAAAAGGGCGTATTTGCACCAAAGAGGAAGGTAGTTCCCTTTGACTTGTATCTCCATAAGCTTTGTTGAAGGCAGTATGACTGTGGGAAATGTAAATCCACACTGTTATTTGGATTAGGCATCTCCTGGATTCAAGGCAAACTTTTCCACATCTGCAATCCCTATTAATTTATTCCATTAATAGTGCAGTACAGGTGAGGGTTCATGCTGCTCTTGTCGGTGCAGTTGCTATCTGCCAGGCTGAATGTCAGCCACTCCTTATTCTTTGGGATTTTTTTGCCCATTAATTCCCATTTCTGACTCAAGAAGGGGAATGCTTAGGAGTGCAGCCCATGCTGGCTGGAGCAGCTGTCCACACAGCTGGGGTGTGACTCTGCTTGGTTTCACTGGGTTTCACTTGCTTTTCCTGTGGGCATTTCATCCTGGGATGAGCACCCACCCTTCATGACAGCTTTGCTTGCTCAGCTCAGTCCGTCCCATGGTGATCCCTGAGGGTCAGGAGGGAAGGCTGGGGCTGAGGCAGACGTGGACTGCAGAGTAACCAGGCTGTTCCTGCTGGTTTATCCGCTCTCATCCCATGCCACAGCAGTGACAGTGAGTGCCTTGTGTTCCTCCACCAGCACTGCAGGAAGGTGGGCATGCTGTGATGGGCCATTTCCTAGGCAGCACCTCCGTGCAGGAATGCAGGAGCACAGCTCCTGTGGAGATCACCAGGGGTGCTGGGGAAGAATGGGGGCAACCACCCTGGAGCAAGAGGGTCTTGAGTGGCTGCTGAGGTCAAAATTGGTATCAATTTTGGATATTGATTTCTCCAAAACTTGGAGAAAAAGAAGGTGAGTGTAGGATGTGAGAGAAGCTCAGAGGCAGAGATAACCTGCAGGATTAGTTTTGTCAATTAGAGAGAAAAAGGAAGTAATATAGATGTTGCAAGTTTATTCAGAAGTTTTCAGTCTGGAAAGGGCCCTGCCTAAATCAAAAATAGCTTCCCTTTACGGAAGAGGCTTCTTTGCTCATTCTTTATGTATTTATATCTGACTCAATGGACAAAATGTTCTGTACTTATTTCCTTTTTT
>VWYP01002351.1:233454-299338 GCA_013400435.1 Pycnonotus jocosus | reverse complement strand
TTTTTTTTTTTTTTCACTGAATGAAGGCAGCCATCAAGTGCAGGAGAAGTGAAGCCACGGGAACTTGCAGTGTGTGCCACACCAGGGTTGTCCAGTCCTCACTGGCCAGGGACAAACATTCTCTTTCTAGGGCAAGAGCTGCTACTTGATGGAAATCTTTTGTCTGTACCTTTGTGCCTTTGCCATCAGGCAGGGAGAAAAGAGCTGTTGCTCTGCCTTTTTCTCTAGGCTTTTTCCTTTATGAAGCAAAGAGCATCCACCTCTGTTGTGGTGGAAACAAGGGCAGAGATGGAGGATGGTGGGACCGGCAAGGCCAGTATGAGGTAACCCTACAGGACTGCAAGAGAATGTGTGGAAATCTCCCCCTGACTTCTATCAATTAAGGGGAAAAGGGGAATAATTTCAGCATTGCAATTAAAAAAAGGTAATAGAGTCTGATTTACATTTCAGAATGTATTAGCTTGGTTTTAATTGGAAAATAATTTGAATTGCAAGTGAAATAATTAGATTAGAAAGTCACTCAGCAATTTACTACTCGTATTCCCCAGAACTGGACTCATGGAATACTGTTGAACATTAAGGGAGGTGTGTTTGATTTCCTTCTTTTTGCCCTCCTCTTCACTTCTCTCCTAATGAATTACATTCTGGAAGTAGAGGCACATCTTCATTAATGACTGTATTTTATGTCTGAGCAGTTGGCTGGTTGCAGGTGCTTTTTGGAGGTATGAAATTTGTGAGGACTTGTGAGAAAAGGGCAAGGGGAGTTATTCTGGATTCCTCCAAGTCATTTATTCCAAATCTAGGTTGTAAAAGAAAAGTAACTGTCACGCTCTCCTCGATATCCCTTCTTGAAGTGGTCAGGGTCATTCTGGAGTTATTAATTGCAAGAAAACTGGTACTGAAGATATGTAGTGCCTGCAATGAATGCATCCAGCAGCATAGATGTGTAGCTGGTGCTTCATTTCCAAGAGGCATAGCACATCCCCAAGCACACTGCGAGCCAGGAGCCCTAGTTCCATGCACTTGTATGCGTGAGTGAGCCCAGCCATTGTTTCCCTCCTCCTCGCTCTGGGGCGAGCACTCAGGGATGGGGACAAAGGCAGGCTGCAAACTGGGTTTGTGTCCCTGACAAGCACACAGGATTTGCTTTTGTGGTTACTGGATGGTGCTAATGGTTTGGTGAGGTTCACTCTTCTATTAGAAAGGAAAATCTTTTCCATCCCTGTCATAGGGAAGTACACAGGGGAAACATATTTGGGGAACTTACCTATTGCTGCTTATTAATGTTATAAATCATTGTTTACTGGCTGATAAAAACAATCTGTCATAAATTACAGGTCTCAGAAAAAATCCTCACAGATGTGAGACAGAAAGCAATCCATTACTGCTGCTTTTTCTCATTTCTTCTCTGATAGACCTCAGCAACTGCACCATCAGCCTATGTTTATTTCTAATGATTTATTTACACACAAAGCCCCTGCCTTCTCTTCCAGGTCAGGAATGCTTCTTTCACTTGAGGGATAACTTAAAACCAATTTGATTGGGCATGAAGAGTAATTGGACGTCATTTTGAGAAGCAATCCCTCTCTGTAATCCATCACTGTTGTCACGCTAGCCTGTCTCTGAGGCAGGGCAGCATTCACTTGTCCTGTTGTTTCTCCAGAGTAGAGGCCCCTTTCCCATACTGATTGTTTTCCAGCCTCTGTTTGTTTCTTTAATGACTGAGGCAAAAGCAGATATTGTTAGATAAGTGTCTATAAATTATTCTGGCAGATTTGTATAAAGGCATGTGATAAATTTTCAGGAAAGAATTTGTTGCTTCTGGAGCCAAAATGTTGGTGCCAAACTAAATGGGAAGAGCACATATGAGACACCAGTTGGGGTGCTGCCCTGTGGAGTTGCAGCTTTTCTTCAGGTGGGCACCTGTCTTGTGGTGATGGGACAATGCTCTGGGCCATGACCTCTTCCCCAAAGCCATCTGCTCCACTTCCTGCTGTTTCCTCATCCCCTTCAGTATGTGCAGTCCTACCTCATTCTTGGGGGTTTGTGTTTTCTTTTTTCTTTTTTTTTTTTTTTTTCCCCAGCAATCCTTAACCCTCTAATTTGATCTCAGAAGCTGTGCCAGGAGCCCTCTGGATGTGCTGGTGGGATTTCACGTATGTGTCCATTCCCAGTGGTGGCCTGTCTGTGTGACTGGGACGTGACTGGGACATGGACCACAGGGGTGAGGATGCTGCAGGTGCCCTCCTGGAGCTGGGCAGAGCCAAAGGAGGTCCAGCAAAGGGCAGTAGCAGGGCTGTGTCCTGAGCCTGTGGTTCCACCATCAAGAGCTGCTCCTCCTGCCTTCCCTGGCATCAGCACCATAACCCAAGCCTCATAATATCAGGGACTAGGCAACAGTTGGAATTCCCAAGCTCAAAAGCTGCAAATTCCTCCATCCTAAAGAGCTGTTCTTCCATCTGCAAGCTGGGAACTCATTTGATTTTTAAATTGTGTTTTCCTGTTGAAAGTAGAGACGCAGGGGAAAGGCTCCCATGGCAGGACCCTCACCTCTAGCAGCAATGTGCACACATTGTAGTTCCCATTAGTTCTTGTCCTCTCCAAGTGGATTTAACTTTCACTTTTAAATGGCAGTATTTGAAAGGCATATAGGGCTGAGCTAACCATGTAAGTAATTAGACTAGGAATGCAAGCAGAGGGGGCCATCAGCACTCATTATTTAAGAGCCAGCTTCATTATTTTTACTGCTTGGATGCTTATCTTAACATCAGCAGCTGCTTTTATTTAAAGGGGCTTTGCCTTGCAGACTTGATGTGCCTTGCTAGGCTCGCCTAGAAGGGCACTCAGAGATTGCAAGCCTTCCTCAGAGACGTGAAACCAAAGTAGTTTGCTCCAAAAAAGATGGTTCCCAGTGTTGAGGTTTCCAAAGTATTTATACCCTGTGCAGGGTCTGTGGGGCTTTGTGCCCCCATACCTGGAACAGTGCTCCCACTGTGATAAAAATAAGATGCTTTTTTGCAGCACATGGTGGTTTTTTTATTAGGTCAAAGAATGAAAATTGTCCTGGGCATCTGAAATTAGAAGATTATGAGATCTGTAGAGAAAAGCTGTGTCAAATCACACTGTTGCAGTCCCTGCACCAAGGTGCTTGCAATTAAATACTCACCTTTGGCTCCAAGCATCCACTGATTCTGACTTAATATAAGGGAGCTGATGAAACTGCACAGTCCAGAGTAAGCCCAAGTGCAGTGGTAACTTTTATTCTGACACCTTTCATTACATATGCGTGTGCCTAGGGCTGTATTTTGGTGGCAGATTAGAAAGTGGGGGAAATAATGCAATATTGTATACCAAGTGTTTGTACCAGTGTGCTGCTGCATCCCTTCCCTGAGCCCTTTCACTCTCTCTCGGTTTTTACCATTGTTGTGTGTGCAGGCTCTGCTTCTGTGAGTGGCCTGTAGACAAGGGTGGGTCATGAAGGAAGAGGGATATGTTGCCAGTCTTCAGTAGGAAAGCCTAATCTAAAATGCTGAACTCCTTTGTGAGAGGCTTTGAGATCTATAAGCATGTGTGATGCTCCGGAGTTCTTCTCATGCCACCCAAAACTGCCTGGAGATTTGAAGACACCTTGCAGGAGATGGTCTGGCTGTTCTTTCAGCAAACCCTTGGGTGCTGAGCAGTGTATTTCTCCAGGCACCTAGGGAAAGGAGAGAAGATTCTGTCCTTTACCTCTGTGGTTTCCTGCATACTCTGGTCTTTTTCCTGCAAATTTGTGCCCAGCCCGGCAGAGTTAAATGCTGCGGCGTTGCGTGCAGGGCTGCTTTGTTGCCATGTCAACTGTGCATGTCATTTGTTTACGTTTGATTTGGCAGAACATTTCATGATAAGAACCAAGGCCTCGGGCGACTTTGAACTGGGGGTGACTGGGCAGGGGCACGGTGGGATGGGGAGCGAGGGAGAAGCTCTGCATCCACCTTCTGCTGGTTGCCCACCAGATGAGCAAAGGGAGCTGCTGCCTGGGACCTTGTTGTCGTAGTTTCCAGGAAAATAGGGACAGGGAAATGAGTGTTGATTCTCATATTAATATCGATAACAGCGTACATGAATTCCCAGGTGGTTTCTTGCAGTTTGACCCATGGAGTGTGAAGGTTATTTCACAGCCTGTTGCGGCTAAGGTTGCCACGGCTAGGTAATTTCTGTGATCCTGCCAAATTCCCAACAACCAGATCTTGATTGTTTTCATGTGTTAGTCAGAGATGGGAAGAGTTGAATCTTTACAGGCAAAGACCCATAATTTGAAACAAATCTGCGACAGACTTTCCTGAGGACTTTCCCGAGGACTTTCCCCAAGTAAAAAGAATACCAGGGCTTGGCCCAGAGCCAGGGAGAAAATATGTCTGAAAGAAAATCTGCAAAGACTGGAGTAGTATGTGAACTCCCAAGTCAATGCTAAAGCAATTCAAGAAAAGTAGGTGCAAAACTAATTTTTCAGAATTCCATCAATGACAGTGGATTGATTGGTTTTTTTGTTCTTGTTGCTGAGGTTTTTTTGTAAACAGAAGCAATCTGGGAAGGGGTTGGTAAAGCATGAGAGATTTTTCTCCAAAGTACTTCTGACTGTTTGGCAGGGATGTTTTTTCTCCCATATTTGTTACCTGATCAGGAGTGGTAAATTTTTCTCTTCCCTCTCAGTGCTGTTCTTTGCCTTCTGAATGTGAAATGCATTGTTGGTGCTGTTGGTGGGAAACACATTCAAGATGCAAGTGCTGGGAAGCTGGAGAGGTGATGAAACTTCCCCCTTCCTTCTGAAAAAGAAAGATATTTAATTTACTATGTGCTAATATGAAAAGCCAAGCTCGCCTCCCTGGCAGCTCCGCGGGCAAGGATGGGACAGCACAAAGTCTGGGATCCCTTATGAGGTACGTGCCTCTGCCAGTCCCTTCTCTGGGAGCTGGGTGAATCACAGCCTGCTCTGGCAGGCTGCCTTTGGCGGGGGGGGGGGTTTGCTTTCATGAGAGAGAAAATCCCCTTCATCTGCGATTAATGTCCAAATCACCGAGTACCACCTGAAAGACCGTGGTGCCAGGAGCGTAGAGGAAATGAGCCGTGGGCTGGCGATGCGTTCCCTCACTTGGATCTCTGTCACTCTGCTCCTTGCTCTGGCTTGATTTTTACATACCTGTGTGTGATAGCTTGGTCCTGAGCTCACCAAGTTGCCTTCTTGGGGCATGCTCCCAAACGTGCTCTTTGGTGACAGGGGCTGCCTGAGCACTGCTGCCGCCCTCTGCCCATCTCACCTCCCTGGTGCGTCGGAGCTGGTCCCCCCTCCCATGATCCGCTGAGAATTTGTACCAGCTTTGGGGCTTGGGCCAGAGACTGGTTCAAACAGCAGTGCCACCAGGAGGAGATGCATCTGGAAACCACAGCCTCCACAGCAGCCAGGCTGGGGCTGTGCTTCCCTGAGCTTTGCATGGAGGTGAGACTCCAAGTCTGCAGGTAGTACATGCTCTCGATGTCTGACTAGAGTTGCACGGGAGTTGCCTGTGTTGGTACCTTCTTTGTTGCTCATCTCTGTTCATCAAGATGTCTTCCTCCAATCCAGAGCAGTTAAGTTCCTGCTGGGGACACAGACAGGGAAGGTGGGGAGTTTGGTAGCGTGACCAGTGTTGGAGCGGGGGTAGAATGCCTGTTTTCTTTTTCGTCTTGCATGGCTTGGAGAGATTGTATCTAAATAAAGAAGATTGTGTCTAGGTAAAGAGCTAAGCCAACCCTGTGACTCTCTTGGCTTTGGCCTTTCTAGGGCTGCCCAATTGTGCCACCAGGAGTGACTATTCTTGTAAGGTGGGTCCAGCTCTTGGCCATTGACCAGCCATTTTTTTATCTCCATTCATTCAGGTCTTGAACAAACCACTGAAGAACAAAGCCTGTCAGGTACTACCAACATGTGTAGGGTTCAGTCTGGATCCCAGCTCGTGTAAGGTTTTTATTGGGCACCAATGATTATATGGTGTGCTCCAGTTCTTGCTTTTTAATTTTCTACTCAAGGACAAGACTAGGTGCTTTCCTCAGAACATGAGATTCTTTAATTTTAGACATGAGGTCTGGCACCCTTTGTGGCAGCCAGCTGTCTTCTCATTTTCTTAGCAGTGCTTTCATTCTTCTGCATTTCAAGCCAGCTCTTTTTCTGTGTGGGATCCTTCTCACCTCAGCCCTTTCCCAGTTACATAAAGAAGGAAAAATGCTAAAAGACTGGTAGCACTGAAATTTAAAAAATAAAAATAAAATTGTTGAGGCCCTTTCTGATGTATTGCTACATGCCAGATGTCTGCCTGTGGATATTTATAAATAAAAGCCCTGCCTATGGAGCAGGCATGGATGTATAGCATTATCTGTAATAAAAAACAGTATGTGGGATGATAGTATGGAGTGCAGTTAACAGGAAAGTAACACATCTTGGGCTTGAATCAGTGATCACCAGCGACAGGATGTTGCTTTGAAAGTATTTCAGTTGTTATATTGTTTTGTAGCCTTCTTCTCTCTCTCATTTTGAAGTTGGTATTTGCAAAAAATCTAAAATCCCATGCCTGGAAGAAGAATGTGGAGATAACTTCTACAAGCCCTTCCTTCAGGCTTACTGATGAAGTGGTGTCAGCTGTAAGAGTTGCCAGTAAGGGATGCAAGGTGTTCTGCTCAGCTCTTTCCTGAACTCCAGCTCCTTGGAGATTCACGGTTCCTATGCTAAGAGCAGGGACATGTTGTTTCAGTATTTATTGGGCAAGACAGATGCCCTCGTTCCTTTGCCATTTCTAGCAGATGAGCTTTCCAGCTGGGAACCTCATTTCCAAATAGTTCTTCAACAAAAATCTCATTCCTTGGACTGCTTGTTCTCAAAAAGTGCTCCAAGTGACCTTAATGCGTTCTCAGCTGTCCTTTACAGACTAAAAGTATTTCTGAATGTAAGGTTACCAATTGCAGTGATATGCATTACTGTTAAACTTAGCACTTGTATCCAAAGATGATATTTTGTCTAATATACAAGGCTGGGACAAAGTTAAGTTGTTTTCTTGTTTGCTTCTGTGAACTTGTAATTATTTTTCTGCGACATCTCTTAGTCTTCCCAACCGTAAAGTGAGATTAATAAATTGCACTTGCCTTACCTGGGTATATTAGAGTTTCTGAAAATCTGACAGCTGTCTTCATGGAAATGCAAAATGCTTGAGTCTTTCTGATGCCACCCACATTCTAAGGGCTGGCCTGCTGTATTGTGTCTCACAGATGGAGTCCAGTGGAACTTCATTCTGATTGCAGGCAGCCATGGTAGTTACCAGCAGCTCTCAGAGCACCCTTGATCTAGATCCTGCTCCAAGGGCCAGACGACAAATGTGTCAAAGTAAAATTTTCATTCTGCTCATTGTCTTCAACACTCTGGATTGAAATACTTCTGCCTCTCGTCAGTATTATAACTGGGGGCCTGTTGATTGCCAGCAGCAATTAATGCAATGCTGGTAGCAGTGCTAGGGAAGGAATGGAAGTGATTGACTTTCAAATTCAGGGTTTCTGTTTGCAGGCTCATGCTTTGGGGAAAACCTGTAAGAAGGCTTCTGTCTAGAAACTAAGTATATGTGATGTGAAATACTAAACAGAGAAATAATGTACAGGAGAGCTGACTCTATTCCTTTAAGTGAGCAGAGTTGTCTAAGTCCACTTTAGAATTAGGTTTTGAAAGACAGAGCCTTCGATACTTAAGAGCGCAATCCTCTCAGCATCCCAAAGAGAACATTGCAGCCTCTAATTAAGTGAAGTATTAACTACTTTATCTCCTTGATGAAACTTGGTAAACTCTGCCCTGACAGACGTGCACACATGGCTTTCTCCCTGGAAATTTGGAAGCTAAGACATGCTTTCTGTATCATCTATATGATTTATTTTTCCCCTGGCTGTTCCTCTGGAGTTGCAGTAACCAAGTGCAGCTGTCTTTGCGTTGAGCTGTATTTGCATAGAGCTCTATTTGCATGTTGGCTTGTGCTGCCGTATAATATTAATAAGGTATTAAAGGAGAGCAGGGAAGGGGGAGGGGCATGTAAGATTTCAGTCTTGTCTAAGCAGGGCCATGCAAATATGTTTCCTTTTATCCAGAATTAATGACTAATACGTTAACTGGCCTCAGACTGGGATTTTGCTTTCTTGGGAAAGATGTCTGCAGCAAGAGGCTGTGTTTTCCTCTCTGTCTTCCACGCCCTTGGAGACATGAGTGGGTTTGGCCATTCTGGATGGAAGCTGCAAGACTGCTTAAGCAAGGAAATCTCTCTGTTTACAAGCATGCATGTCTCTGGAAATAAATGCAGCCAGTAGAAAGCCACAGCATGGGAATGGATGAGATGGAAGAAAAGGGAAAGGGGTAGGGGGTTGGAAACAAAGGAAAAAATGTGGTGGCTATCTTGACCCATCTGTCAACATAGCCACCTTGCCCCAGAGTTAGCCTGGCCTAAGCACCTGTTCTGCCTGGTGTGCTGGGCTCGGCAGCAGCGTGTGCTGACTGAGGAGATGGTGCCAGCACCTCCCTTTGCCCTGCTGGCTGGGGCATTGTGGAGAGTGGGCACAGAGCAGCAGTGGAGGTGGATCCCTTGCCCAATGTATTCCCAACAGGTGCATGCCACTGTGACCAGGAGAGCCAGGGAGGGACCTTGGAAATGCACATAGTGATGATAATCTGATTGCAGGACCCTGGGAGCCCAAACAGTAACGGCTCCTGTGGGGGGATCAGTGTGGTCTCCAGGCAGGAGTCACCTTCAGTCTGCAGGGGAAGGAGTACCTCTGGAGTGCCACACCTGGTACCTTTTTGTTAACAGCCTGAAGAACAAGAGGAGCTGTTCTAGAAGGACCTGTTTATAATCAGGGCTTTGTTAAATTGCTCTGTTCTGAATATATGGATGATTACAGAGGGGGCAGAATTCCCGTGTGTAGGAAGAGAGGTGCCTTAGCCCCAAGCAGGTTTTGCATTACCTGTCCTTGGGTTTGGTGGGCCAGAAGTTTTCCAAACCTAGCTTATCACTAGTGTAATTGCCTCCTGTGCTGAGTCTGAGTCAGCTTTCCTCAGGGGGCCATCCAGCTGAACCAGGTTGGCTTATCCCAAAGTCTTGGTGTTTAAATTCAGAATGGAAGGATATACAAGGTGGTAGCGGGGTGCAATTCTCCTGTCTCCGTGCTCAGTTCGTGCTGTGGACATTTTGGTATATTCCTGATATTCCCACTAGTCACTTGGTGGAACAGTTTGATCTTGCTGTGGGGATTGTGCCATATTATGGGGGAAGCTCTGTTCTTAATCAGTGCAGAAGCCATGAGGGGAAAAACAAGTCTGCAACATCACTTGGCAACACAATTATTATAATAGGGTTTGCTTCTTCCTACACTGCCCAACTGGATTATTTTCTCCATATGGTGGAGCTACTCTGTTTTTAACCGGTTCTTCCTGCCCCTACACCAGATGGCTGTTTTTCTGCAGGACCTCTCAGCTCTTGCACATTGTGCCTTGCTGAGCTGAGAGCAGGGAGAGGAATTCTGGTGAAAGCAGGCTCAGGACAGGTCCTGCCAGCTCTGCCTGGTCAGGGGCAAGGAATATATCTGGTGCTTGCTGGACCTTAGGCATCAGTCAGATGAATATTCAGTGTTACCTAACAGGATAACTCACAGCAAGCATCCTGTGTATATTTGGTGGTGGTGAGGTTTTGATGAGATCACAGAGTTGAAGGATCTGTAAATGGGCTACACACAGGAGTCTTTCCCTTCTTGGTTTCCAGCCCATTTCAGGCCTGACCTGTAACAGCTCATTGTCGTCCTTGTCTTGGGTGTTAAGCACAGCTTGACTAATGCATTCCAATCCTGTCTGTCTTCTTGCTATTTTCGTCTTCCTAGGGCAGGGCACCCTACCTGTAAGCTTCTTGTTGCTCTCCAGCTGCCAGGGGATCCTAGTCCTCCCCACAGCAAGCCACTGCTGCTTGAGTGCATCCTCGTGATGCCTAAGAGGAGGAAAAAATAAAGAATAGAGACATACAGAAATTCCATCAGGAGGTACAAAGTGTTTAAGAAAGATAAATCACTTCTGTAATTTACACTTCAGAAAAAAATAGCCCACTAGGGTTCTGGGTAGCCAGACACTCTGCATCTGTATTCAAGGGCCTTCCTCATTTGCTTTTAGCCTGCTGTTCTACAGAATGAGGTATGTGTGATCACACAGCTGCCTTGTTCCCCTTAAGTTTTGAATCTGGTGAAATTCAGCAAATTTGATGCAGGAGGAGAGGTCTCAATGGTATTGAGTTCTAGATGTTCAATGAAAATAGGCAGCTGGGCAAAGCCCCTGTTAATGCATGGCCCAGAGGAAGAGCAGTGGTGATGGCTTGCCAGTTAATATATGGTGTTGGAGGAGTGTCCCTGTACAGCAGCTCAGTCCTGAGACCTCTCTCTGTAGGAAACAGCAGAAGCCTTTCTCTGGCATTTTTTATTTATTTTTTTTTTTCACTTGGTGAGACTTGAAAATAAAAATAACACTTTTCATCTTCAAAGAGCTTTAGAAACATCAGCTAATTAATCCTTTCCTCGTCTAGCGTGCTGCTTCAAGGAAAAGTGGGAAAGCAGGGATTTTTCTAAAAGTGAGTGGGACAGATCCTCAGAGGACCCATCTCAATTCTGAAGGGTCTGTGGCTGTTGCTCCACTCCCAAACATGTGGCTCTGTAACATATTGTTGATTGTTCTTTGTTTCTGTAACAAATAAGTAAACAATGGAATTTAAAAAACAACCAAGAAGTGTCCTCAAGTATGTATGCCCCAGCTTATGGCTAAACCATCAACCTAAAAGAACCATAAATGAGCTTAATCAAGAGGGCAAGAAAATTCCCATCATTAAATTTTAGATTTTTTAAATTGATCATACATGAGATAGTAACATTTTCTCATTAATTTTCTCACAATAAGGGCATTTCCTGTTCTTCTCTTGATGTCTCTGAGGATCTTACAGGCACTGTCAAAACCAGAAGCTTTAGGTAATCTCCAAGGTCACTCCTGAGGGTTCTCTTCCCTCTTAGTCCAACAGAACATATGTGGGCACAGTGTCATGACACTCATGACAACTGGCGCTCATGTGACAAGTCAGTGTTGCCTTATGGATTCAGAGGGTGATGAGCACTGCACTGACACTGTCCTTCTCCACTGGAAGAAAGAATATCACTATAAACCAGGCCTGACTGAAGAAGTCAGCACAAGAGGTATGGATGGAGGATGTAGGTGGCTTTCACTGTCTTGCATTCAAATGAGCTCTGAGAGATCCATGTTTTCTGCTGATGGTAATTCTGACTTCTGGTCAGGAGCAACATATGCCTTGTCTGTATGTGGGATGGGCATCAGTGCAAAAAGCCAGTGCTTCTGGTGGGTTTTCCCTTGCTTTCAGCCATCAGCCAAGTCTGGCAGAGGTGTCTGGATCACCTCCAGTCTCAGGGATGTGTTGTGGAGTAAATTTGACACAGTGAGTTAGCCTTGAAGGGCAGCAGGTGCCATGCTTTTGGTTTTTCTTGGCAGTGTGAAGGAAGACTACACATCCTTGGTTTTTTTGGATCCTACTTGAGCCAAGTACTTTGCTATCAGGATCCTAAGGTGAGCATCTCCAAGCTCAAAGACACCACAGAAGCTTTTGCTCTAGAGAAATTCTGTAGTTAATTTCCTCTTGATTCTACTCCTACTGGCTTTTCCAGGGTGTTTCTATTTTCATTAGCATTCAATGGGTGTGAACTTCTCTGGGGTCCAAAACAGGACATGCATGCAACTCTGTCATTGTGCTGGCTTTTGTCATGTGATCTTTTTGCTTTTGTCAGCAATTTTATTTTCTATTCCACTTTGCATCAGCCCTGAGTTCTATTGCAGAAATGGTTACAATTAGAAAATATTGATTTTAGAATTGTTAGAACATAAATTGTAGTTTCTGGTGGGACAGAAAAAAAGCAAGAACACAAAATAATTCTCAATCAAGCAGAAGTTTTCCCTATTTTATATGTATTTACTATTCTACTACTGGAAAGGCTGGATCCAGAAATACTGCAGAAGGATGAAGTGGTGATTACAGAACACATGTTCTCAAAGGAAGCTATTTTAAGTTTCCTCAAAGAAAAAAAAATCCCCCTCAGGCTCCCCTCAATCAGAAACGTGATGCTGTACTTTGAGTAGAAACATATCGAGTTCCCTGCAAATTTGTTGTCTTCAAATCATTGTCTTGCACTTCCCCTGCCCATCTCTACATAACTCTTAATTTGGCTGCTCATGTCTGTGTGCATAAATATGCAAGAAATGGGTCCAGAGTGGCTCTTGAAGCCGTGGTTTGGTCCGCTGGACTGGTAGATAAAGAAAATTACTTTTTCCTCCTCTTCCTTTTAAACTGAGACATTCAGATTGGGCATCAGGAAGACACAGTAAACAAGGAGCCTGGTGCTGCTGTTTTTAGACAGGCACTGTTTGGAGTAGGATTGCGCTTTAGGAGGTGCTAAGTATGTTCAGCAATATTGGCATTTTGTTTCAGTTGGATGAAGATCCAAGAGAAATCTGAGTCCTTCATGAATGGAAGCAGTCTTCCCTCATATGCCCCTACATTGCTTCTCCCTCTTGCTGGGCAGATGTAAAGAGCTGCATCCCTCCCACCTCAATGGGATATGGAGCTGGTCTTTTCCCCTCTCTGGTGAAGGAAAAACAGCAAAGCCCTCAAGCTGCCTTTCCCTGGCCACGCCACCCTGCGGGGATCACAGAAGTTGTACCACTTAATCCTGTCGCTGCTGCAGCATCTTGTGGGGCGGCAACAATGGGCATGAGCAAAATACATAATTAATAAAGCAGCAGTGGTTGGCATTTGCTGCCTGGCGATGGGTGGGATGCGAGGAGAAGCGGCAGGGTAATTATAGATGTGAAAAATGAGGCAGGATCACGGGATAACCTTTCTAGGGTAGCTGTCCCAGTGATCGATGGGCCTACATTGTTTTCTCGCTAACCTTTAGGTGAACCTCCCCTTAGAACAACAGGGGAAATACAGTTATTCCCTTCCCCGTCTTGTTTGTTGGTAAAGCACTCCTGTGCTGCCTTATATTGCTGCACCCTAAATATTATCACGCACCCTAAATATTGCAGTGTGCTGGCATTAAATCACAGGTGAGCTGCCCCTCCTGCAGGGTCCTTCTGGCCTGCCCCCCTGCAGCTGGAGGCTCCTGCCCAATGTGTCGTGGGCACCAGCTCCATCACAGACCCAGTTAAACCAAAATGACAGCTTTCCACAGCTAAAGTGGGTGTCGAGGGAGCTGCAGAGATAGAGCTGGGGAAGGGTGCAGTAAAGGTAATGAAACGTACACTAGGGTTTTTTGATGGAGGGACAGGGAAGCTCCAAGACATTGGGGAAATAAATTCGTGGGCTTAGAACTAGATGAAGGTGTCTTTTAAGGGAAGTGTTGGACCATTTGTGTCCCCTGCTTCTTGACCGTGCTGTGGTTTTACCTATCAAAGCCAAACCTGCTCAGTTTTCACCAATTGCTAACACAGCTCTCAAGTGATGAGGTTTCTGAGAGCTGCAGTCGAGTTTACCAAGCCTGAACTCCTCTGTCAGGAGGAAGAGGGTTCAGTTCAGGCATTTTGGGGGGAAGTGTATGATACACACCAGATAAAATTACAACATGTAAAAAAAATGCAAAGAATGCCAGGAACTGTTCTTGAACCCTGCAGTTGACTTAACAGAGAGCTAAATGTTACAGGCAGTCATGATAATTGAAGATAGGAATGTATACATAAGACAGCCCCTTCTTTCAAGAAAGGGTGGATCTTTGCCTTCATGTCCTCGGAAGTAGCTTTGATTATTGTATTTATTTCTTTGGAGTAATTACTAAACTTCCTCTCAGCCAAAAGCATTCCTGATATATGGGGATTTCTTCGCCCTTTACAAGGACAGTACTGGCTACTTACAAAACAGTGGAATTAAAAAATTACTTCCGTACTGCAGTGTGATCCAAGGACAAATTAGAAGTTAATCAGATGGGAATCAGTTCAGATTCCCCTTGTGTACAGAGAAAAGTTTCTTTTGTATGATTTTTTTTTTCCCTGCAAGATTTGTCTCTCCAAAATTTCTGTCATAGCCACCTTAGATTTTAACATGCGGAAAATGTTTATGTTTTTTCAGAACATCGGGATAGCTTTAAGAATTTGTTTTGGCAAGAAAAAAAATGAAACAGTAAAAGGAGACATTTGAAGAGTCCCAGAAACAAATATATGACTATGTGTTGACATGTTATGAAGGTGTTGGGAGCGACTCCTTACTTAAAATTGTGTTGAAATTTGCACTTACTATGGATTTAAATTCATCAGCTTCACACTTTAATGATTGAATTTAGGTTCCTGATTTGGTACAGAGATGAGTTAGAGAACAATTGAATTTTCTATGTGGTGGTTTTAAATAAAGAATGAACTTAACTTTGCAGAAGACTTTGTTTTAAGAGTCTTTCTTCTGAAGTGGTGCCTTTCTTCCTGCAAGCATCATGGTTCCTTTGGGACTATTTGCACACCACACTTGCATTCTTGCTGGTATCCTGGTTTTCTGTCTGGCTTCACTAAGATGTGTGACATTAACAGTTAGAGTCATTCCTCTGCTACAGCTACAAGGGCCCTCTTCCATCTCTGGACAAGGGAGCAGTTGCAGTCTTTGGGCCTGAAATATGGTAGCTGCAGGATCATCTAGCTTCATAGTGGTCACCCCAGTGGGTCAGAGATTGTGTTTTGTTCAGGCTTGATTGCAGATCCTGTCTTAGCAGATGCTGAGCAGCAAGTCCCAGAGCTTTTATCTCCAGGGTGATGAGGGATCCCAAATTAGGTTGCAAGTTTTTTAGTTCAGGGACTGTTTTCTTACTTTTTTTAACATCATCTAGTACAGTAGGGCTCTACTTAACACTTCCAGATGTTAGCCCTAATATAAATGTAATAAAAATAAATTAAATTCAGAATGGATTTGTGCTTCTGCAATTTCTGCCGTGCTCCACTCCTTGTACAGGGGGCTGTTGTCACCCGCTCCACTGGCTGTCCTGACTCAAGTAGGGCTTGAGTTGAAAGTGGAAATTTTAAACTCTCTACAGCAGGAATAGTCAACTGGGGCAGCTCTGGGGTGTCCCTGCCACGCAGATTTCAATGTTTCCTTAAACCCTGTGTGGACTAAACAGGTCCTCAGAGCGTAGGCAGAGTGCTGTGACTCACCAGGCGGGGCTTAAAAGTGGGCCTTGGGTTTCATGTGCCTTTCCCGGCATGGCTTCTGTCTTGCTGGGTGACATCTACGGGTCATTTTGACCTAAAATTTGTCTTACCTGAGTAATAGCCATCTCTTTTGAAAGAGCCTTCAAATCCATGTGTTATTATTGTTGTTCCCTGCTATATTAAGTAGAGATCGTGGTCTGATGGATACAGCACACTGTTCACAAGGACCCCGCTTCTTTTCTTGGCTTTGCTGTGCTCTCACTGTATGATCTTGGGCGAACTGCTCCACCAATCTGTTCCCCTGTCACCACACATCCTCTTAGATCATCAATTCTCTGGAGCAGACACAGTCCCTTAGCACGTTTTAACATCTAGCATTGTGAGGATTCGGGCTCTGCCGGGGCTTCTGTATGCTACAGAAATACAAATAGTTGCAACTAATAATAATATTAAATCTGTGTGGTTCTTCAGAGATAAGTAAAGGGCAATGCTCCTTTCTCCAAGGAGCAGGAAGGATAAGTACTTTATTTTTGTCTTTGTCTTCTTCTAATTATAAAAAAAAAAGGCAGCCAGTAGACATGATTAAAAAAGAAAAAAAATAAAGGAAGGCTGCAGTAATTTGATATTTTTAGCCTCAGACTTGCCACTTGTTCTGTGAAGCCAATCTTAGGATCATGGCCTGAGTCTGGTTCGTATCCGTGTTTGCCAGGGATAGAAATCTTTTGGAGCCTTATATTGACAGTTGGCTCAGTACTCGGGCTAATCCTATAAAACCACCATGCAGCTTGGTGCAACTTTCAGTATTTGCTGTGAACAAAAGTGTCAGGAATGTTGCAGATCAGACATGAGAAGCTTCATTTGGCCAATATGTGGCAAGGCTCTGGGCTGGAACGATAAGGGCTTGGGATGGAAGTGAGCGTGGCAGAGTGGCTGGAGAGAGAAGTCAACTTTTGTTTGTTTCTGTGTGCTGTGGGATTTTTTCAATTATTATTTCATTTCCAAAGAAACGCAACAGCAACAACAAAAGGTCTTAAATATTCAGCAGTGAAAACAATAGATTTGAAAAGGAAAACTAAAAGTTAGAGCCAGCTTTGGCATTGGTGGACACTTGGCTCTGAGGGAAGCGAGAACATCTTGGATTTGCATAAATTGCATACTGCGGGTCAGAAAGCAGAGTCAGAATTATGCTTTCATTGCAGTGGCATGAATGGGAGCACATAATTGGCATTCTTCCTCTCTTGATCAGATGCTTCCTTCAGGGGATTTCTGCACCCAATACGTTGCGGCTCATCCATTCACTGCCTGGCATGGATAGGGCTTTTGTTTTCAAATTATGATTTTTCTATTCTCTGATTTCTTCCATAACCTGGGAAAGCCCTGACCCTCCCCCATGCACGGCCCTTTGTTTGGGAGAACAACCAGGGGTCACGCTGAGCTGAATGTAGCTGTTGTTGCGTCACCCCCTCTGCGTGTTTTGGCGCTTCTGGCTCAGCATGGAGATGTCAACCCCTGGGGCCATGGTCCTGGTGGCTCCCTGGTGTGCACATCCCCTCAAGTTTATGGAGTCCTGTGTTTCTGAGTGCAAAGAGGTGAGTGTGATTGTGGTCAGTCCAGTAGGGCTTCCTCCAGGGATGTACAAAGATGCTTGGCTGGGACAAGCTTAGCAGGCTCTTGGTCGAACCCAGGGCCTGGCTCTCTTTTCCATTATTGGGCTTACTAGCATTTTTTTTGTCTTTTATGATTTCCAGCTCAATCACTGCAAGTACTTGCTAGGGCATTCAGCTTCAGGAAAACACAAATGCATGTTTAACCTGAGCTGCAGCTAGGTCCTTGCCAGGACTCAGGCATGTATTTGCTTCAGATGATGCATATGGTAAATGCTTCCAGTAGCAAGTGCATGAGGTGCTGCTAAAAACTCACAGAATCACTAGGTCCATCCAGACCCTGGTAGCCACATGGAAGCCTGTCCAGCTGGTTTTCCCCACTGTGTGGTTCCTTCTCAGCACTGCTCACCCACGGCTTCCTGTCTCACCCTGGATGCATGGTTGCACTTTCCTTCTCCACAGAGCCACTGGCCAGACCAGTGCCTTGTGCCCCTTTGTCCTGTCCTTTTCTGGGACCATACCCACCCCGCTGTTGATCTCATATCTGTTCAGCAGCAGTGGCAAAGCACAAACAGCAACTAACTGGTATTGATGGCTGAGGCCTGCTTCTTCATTTATTCACAGACAAATGTTTTAACCTGTCAGTGTTAAGAAATCATATTGATTGGAGAGATTTTGTTTTATTCCTTAGGTCTGTTAGTCAAAAGGGCAATTCCTCCTTTAATATCTTCCTGCCACGGGCTCGGTTCCACTGTACCTTGTCTGGAAAATCTTTTATTTTCAAGGCACAGGGAAAATGATCTTTATAAAATATAAACTATGGGAATTTTCATTCCCCTCTGGCTTTAGGAGGAGGAGAGCAGCTGGTAGAGAGTGGATGAGAAAGGCTTTATCTGCTGTATTTTGGTTACTGCGCTTTGAGTGATGGGTTTAATAATTGATAGAGCAATTTAGCAATGATCCATAATCCTGAAAGAAGCCTACGCTCCCCTCCCTCTCCCTCCCTTTCTCCTTCCCTTCGAGACTGACAGGCTGCTCTCAGTGGTTTTGTCTGCAAAATTTCATCCCTTGGTTTCTGTAAACAGCCTGACATGGGAGAGGAGGGGAAAAAAGCAAATGTTTCTAAATCTTTTGTCTTGTTTCCACAAGCAGCTGCACTGTCTTCTCCAGCTCTGGGCTTCAGTAATTTATTTGCTCACATGCTCTTGCTGAAGAGAGCAGGAGGTTTTCTTTAAGGCCCTAACCTAAATGAAGTGTGTATGTACAATGTATACAGGAGAGCAGAGAGGTGCTGAGCCTCCCAGCAGGGCCCCCTCACTCCCCATTTAAACCCAGGCTTTGCTCATGGCTGAATCCAGCTTTCTTAATCCCAAGAAAGGTGCACAGGGATGGCAAGTGCTTGATATGTAAGTGTGGTTTACTTGAAAGTCCTGCAGGATTAACCTATGGAAATTGGTTTTTGCAAGAGCCTCACGTGGATGGTGGCAGCGAGCAGGGGGATCCTATCGGAGTGCTGATCGGTGTCTTTGTGACTCCCTATTTTTCAAGATGGATGCAAACCCATAGCAGCATAGAGCTGTGTTTCCAGGGGCAGGATGTGCACCCCCTTCACAGGGGCAGGGGGTTCCTGTGTGGAATGTCCACAGTAAGTGTGGGAAGAGAGCAGAAAAGATGAAGCAGAAAAAGGAGACAGACATAGTGACCAAGAGAGAAAAGGAGACAAGGTTATAGGTATGGAGTGTGTGTTGAGGCCGAGGCAGAGTGAGGAGAGGGAGGAGGTGCAGCCTGGCAGAAAGCCAGGTATAAGCAAAGTCAAGTGAGATGTATTAAATCATGTTTCTCCATATGTATTATATAGATGCCAGATTGACAACAAGTTGTAATTAAGCATGACATAAAGTCAGCTATGCACAGCTGTATTATTCCTTAAAATTACAAGGGGTGAGGCCCTTTGGGGCACGGCAGAGTTTATGGATGCTCCACCATGGGAGGTCTCTAAGACAGGCTAGCTGAATGCTTGCCACAAGTGACACAGGCTTTGCTTGGATGGCCCAGGATTAGGGCAGGGAAGGAGTGGGTGACTTCCCTGAGGTTCAGGCTAGCCCTGTCTGCCTCCAACACCATCCTCTGGAGTATTTTCACCCTTCCCAGTCAGCACCCTGGTGGAACATGAGCAGTGACCAGGGGTGGGTAGTCTAGTCTGCTTCTATGAGTTATTTGCTATTAAATAACCTTAGCTAGCAATGAGAGGCTCACGAGGCTTGGTTGATAATTGTTCCAGTCAAGTTCGGAAATAATTGTTGAGTAACTTGCTCTCTGTTTTTGAAAGACAGAACTGTGTGTATGTACATTTTTTTAAAACACCCTGGGACCTGCACCTGTACCACGGGAAGCACTCCCAGCTGTGTAGGATTTCACCTGTGTGCAGGAGGAGCTTGGTGACCTTCCTATTGAGAAATGTATGGTTACTGGACCTTATAGGGTTAGAGAAGTTCAGATGACAGGGAAGGTCTGGGAGGTCATTTAGTCCAACCTGGTAGATGGTCAAGGTAGAGTTTGCCATGAGATCAAGATCAGGTCTTGACCTTGCTGGGTCTTAAAAGCCTCCAAGAATAGCAACTGCAGAGTCCCTCAGGGCAGCCTGTGCTGGTGGCTCATTTATCTGCACAGAGGAGGTGTTTTCTCCATTCCAAGAGGGATCCTCTCCTGTTTCAGTTTGTCTGTCATTTCTGCCTTCTGCTGCCCACCTGAGGGAAGAGCCTGGCACCATTTTCTCCATGTGACAGAGGAGGAGGGGCAGGCTGCTGTCATGGACACCATGGTTATCCCACCTGCCCACTGGGATCCCCAGAGCAAACATGGTATCCAGATGTGGCTGTAGGTGGGTCACCACATTCCTTGGTCTGCTGGCCCTGTTCCAGGGAGGCTGTTGGTCCTGCTGCTGCCAAGGTCTTCCTTTCTAGCCCACTGCCCCTCGAGTTCAAGGTTCTCATTCCAGCTGAGCAGTTCCCCAGTTGTCACCAGCGCTCATCTGTCCCAGGGGCCAGACCTGGCATTTCTCCTGGCTGTATTTCAGAAGGGCCCTATCTGCCCATGTCTCCCACCTGTCCAGGTCCCTCTGGGTGGCAGCCCTGCCCTCAAATGCATGGCCAGGTCTCTCCAGTGTGGCATCACCCATAAATTGGATGAGAATGCACTCTGCCACCTCCTCCTCCTCCTCAGGTCAGGGATAAAGATGTTAAATGAGACCAGCCTGGGATAAACCCCTGCGGTTCCTCACTGGTTACCGGTCTCCAGTTTATATTTATGTCCTTAACATAAACTATCACCGAGGGCTGACTGGATCCAGCTTCCAGTCTTTTGAGCTGAATCAGCTATTTTTTGAAGTGTTGCAGACTAATCTTGAGGGATGGGCAAGAGCAACATGAGCAGTGCAGTGTTGGAGCTCCCATCTAGTGGTGGTTGTACAGGTGGTTGTACAGGCCTGGCAGCCCTGGAAATGGCTCTGGTTACACCCACAGTCCTTCCCAGAAACAAGGTGTACCTGTTTTGACCTGTGAAATACAGAGCCTGCTAGAAGGCCCTGTTGTGGCTCTTTCCTTCTTTATCACTCAAACCAATACATCTTTGTGGGCAAACAGTATACTGTGCCCAATTGGGTGGCATTCCTCTGTGGTCCTTTTCCTCCCTCAGGAACAACCCTGTGCTGACTGACCTCTCCACAGTTGGAACTTTATGCTGAAATCTGAAATATGCCTGCATATTCTGGGATAAGTCTTGACTCCCAGGGCTGTCCCTTGCTCAGGGATGCAAGAGAAATGCAGAAGTCCAACAATGAGGGTGAGCCCAGCCTTCCCCTGCTGAGTGACACGAGTGGGGCCTAGAGCTGCTCTGCTGTCCACTGCATGGGATGGAGAGTGAGCAAGCAGGAGCTGTTGGTGCTTGTAGGTGTGTTAAGCTCTGGCCCTGGTGCCTGTCTTTATCATAGACAAAATCTGCAGATGCCCAGCCCTGGAGCAGAGGATGGCTGGGGATCATCCATATTTGATGTCTGCGTCCCTTCCGAGTGTCTCTGTGAGTGGAGAGGTGGAGGGGTGAGAGAAATAGCAACTGTGACCTTTTACTTCCAGAATATGAGCCTGTCTCCTTTTACATCCCTTCACTTAAGAATTTATTTGGAGTCTGAGAAGTAGAGAGGAACAAAAAAAGCATTCCACCTCCATTACCTAAGAGTTAAGGGTACTCTGCATTCTACAGTACATGGCAATAAGAGGTGGACACCTCTACTAAATACAAAAGGGTCAAGTGAGCAGGTATGAGAAAGAGTTCATAAAGATGCCAAAGAAAGAGTTCATCTGAGAGGAGGACAGAGCTCCATCACTTGAAGAAAAACCCCGTTGTAAGACGCACAAAGGATGCAGTTCCTTGTCCTCACAAGAGGTATCTTGGTGCATGGGAGAGCATGAGCCCTGAGTGGGGTGAAGCCCTGGGTGTGCAGCTGGTCAGTGCATCCCTGCTTGGGCAGAGGAGCTCAGCTCCTGCCTCTCTGCCTCTGCTCAGGGCTTCCTGAGTGGAGATGTGAAAGCTGCTGCTTCCCAGAGTTCAGGCTTTAGCAGGTGAGAGAGCACGTAGAGAGAGACAGGAGCTGTGTGTACCAGCTCAGAGACATCTTCACTCTAGGTCTGTCTGCACTGCCTGCAGCTGCCCCCAGCCTCCTTCTGGAAGCAGGAACACTCTCTGCTCCAGGTGCCAGAGAGTATCAAGTTATATTTCTGTCTGATGTGTACTCTTGTCCATGAAGGACTCTGCTGAGACTATCACGCTTGGCCATGGGACCCTACCAGAGGTGGTAAATTATCCCTGAGGAGGGCAGTTTGCAGGGAAGTTTTAAAATTCAGAAATATCCCAGCTCTCTGAATCTGAGTCTGTGGAAATGAATTTTTTTGGCATTTGTTTTTAATGTCCTGTGATGTGTGGGTGAAAAAGCCAGCGAGCTAGACTGGTAATTAATTTTCCTGACAGAAACACCAGACAATGAAATTACCCTGCCACAAAGCAGGGCTGCTAAAGTAAATACTCTGCCAGCAGCAGGCCTGAAAGCAGGACGGGGTCGTGTGTGAGGTGCAAGCAAATGATGAGATGGCATTTCTGCCTCTGGGGACCTGCAGGTGCCAGCACAGGAACCCTGGGGCACCAGCACCAGCAGCTCTCTGGCATACACAGGCACATTCAAGCTGAGCTCCAAAGCATGGGGGACTAATTGGACTCACTGCTGAGCTGAGGAACAGGTCAGCCTTTGCTCTCCAGGCAAGTAATTTGGTCGGAAAGGGGTAAGAGATGTGGGAAGTGGGGATGGGTACTTTTGTCCTGGAGATAGAGGCTTTTGGCAGAGCTCTTCAGTCTTTCCCCAGCTGGTGGCAAGTGGTTTCTAAACCTTTGGTCTGTGCCAGTGAGATTTGTGTGAGCTGTAGAACAGGTTGTGCCTGTGCATGCAGAAGGGGAGTGCCTTTTGTTGGAAGACATCGAGGGCAGCTCATGGGAGAGGAAGGACAGGAGGGCAAAGTTTTCTAATTTTTTTCTGCATGTCTTGTACTGGAGGCAGGAGTTACTGTGCCAAGAGTGTTGTAGATGCACAGCCAAGAAATGGGTGGAGAGTGGGAAATGGGGATGTTCTTGCACGTATTGAGGTGTCTGGCAGCTGGCTCCACTGTGTGCTGTCAGACAAGATCCTCACCACAATCAAAAGATTTGGTGAGTCTGTGTTAAAAAACCTGTATTGTTGGTACAGAAAATACTTCTCTGTGCACTCATGGAGAGATCTGCTGAAGATCCCAGTGCTGTTCAGGAGGATCTGCTGCTATTTGAATTGTCCTTTCAATTTATGATTGCAATACTTGTATGTGCACACTTTCATAGGGCATTTTGCCGTGTTACACAGAGTTAGCAGCTGCAGAATGGAGAAATTTCACACAAGAACCGTTTAAGTCATGGAAAATGTTTTCTTTCCCTTTGGGAAAGAGAATTACACCATTTTTATTGCTGACCTAAGTCTGAGTGCTTTTAGGAAAACAAGGGTCAGTTGTGGAGTGGACTGCATGCACATTTTAGGACAAGAGTTATTTAATGTATTAATTATCTGTTAAAAGTGCTGGACCAGTAGTGAAGTGTTCAAACATGCAGGTATCACAGGCTTGTTTAGGTTAGGCTGCAGAAAAGAGTGAGGAGCATTTAAAGGACTTGATCTAGATTACAGAAAACATTATGCCAGATCAGTACAGTACTGAAAGGGGGTAAACATTGGAAGAGAAAAAATGAACTATTTCTGCATAATTCTATGTCCTAAATTAACTGCAGCTTCTCTGGAGAAAGGACTCTGTGTCTCAGAGGATCTCCCAGATAAAACATCTGCTGAAATGCCTCGTGTCACTCCAAAAGCAAACAAAATATTAAGCTTAGGGAAGACTGGAACGGGAAAGCATTCTGCAAATAGTGTAAAATAAGTCTGGGGAATATCTCTGTGTTAACTCTTTCTAGGTCTGTTCAGCCTATCTCCAAGCAGTCATGTCAGGAAGAGGAGTTGTAGGGTCAGGCAGTGGAAGTGGATTGAAACATCCATGGGATGGTACATTGAGAAGCCAGAAGCTGCTGCAGACATGGGAGAACAGGGCAGAGATATAAAAATAGCTCATGTTAAAGGATGGGTGATTCAATCGCTTCCATCTTCACCTCTAGATCAATCTATGTGAACATGAAGCGAGAGGTGACAAATTTAAACCTGATGGAGGAAAATCAAGCTTTAAACTGCTGAGCTAAGACGCTATTGAAAGCAGAAGTTGCCTGTGGAACTCTGTGCCACCACATGTGATGGAAGTCAAAATCTCACCTTGTCTTAAAAAACTGGCATGCTTATGTTGAGAAGGAGATGAGTTGCACATGTTAGATGCTATGTGCAGAAGAATGTATGTATGCACCCATTACTGAGCATAAAGAACAATATTCACCACAGTGGAGGTTCAAAGGTATTTTATCAGTGGACAGATTATTTCATTACAGAGCTCATAGCATCCTGCCCCAAAATGCTTGGCATTGGCTATCTCAAGCAGGCAGAGATGGAGCAGGCACTGCTCCTGGTGGCTCCAGCTCCTTCTTTCACACAGCAAACAGGAGGTATCTGCTGGCTGAAAATCTGGAAGCCTGTGTGGTGTCCACTACCTGTTGTTCTTGAGGTGTCTTAATGACCGCTTAATTAAGTTAAGATCTTTTTATCTTAGGGCCACTCCCTCTCTGTGGAAAAATCGCAGTTAGGATGTGAAGACCGGGAGAAAACCACAGCAAGTGGTGGCTGTGGTGTACATAAGGCCCCAAGATCTGGCCCCTTCTCAAAGGCATTCTCACCATTGTTAGAAATTATAGAATGAACAGTCTCTGTTTAGTTACATTTTATGTGTTAAAATAATATGGACAGGGATCAGTGCTTTTCTTTCCACTTGCAGAGATGGAAAACTTCTTCTGCATGTAAAAAATTAAATTCTCTCCTAATTACTGCACTCCAGAAAGTGGAACTTTCAGGAAAACCCCCTTGACAGCCAAGGACTCAGGAGAAAAAATAAATAAATTAAGAGATTTTGGTACCTCAGATTCTAGGTCATCCCTTCTTGCAGGGGTCTGAAGGTGTTGGCAGCGTGTGGGGAGAGAGGAAAGGAGCTGTGTGCTGCATATGACAGGAGTGCAAGTGTTTTTTATGAACAGGGAGTTTTCTACGGAAAATCATGTTGGGAATATCCCTGTAGTCCACCCTCCGCTTGAGTTAGTGGGAGGGATTTGAAGTTCAGGCGATTCGTGGCTGAGCTCTCATTAGTGACCAGGGACATTCCGTTCACAATGTGGAAGGCAGGCAGGGAGAGGCAGATGGCTTTGAATGCAGGATTTACATAGTAATGAGATTCAGGTCACCATAGCTGTCTCTTTCTCTCTGCATTTTGTCTAGGTGTCGAGTAGTGTGTAGGGATGACAGGGATGACGGAATAGGGAGGAAAAGAGGAAAATTAACCCCTTGTTCATGAGAAGAGATCGCTGTTAGAATACAAAGTTTGTCACAGTGGGCTAAGGAGAAGTAGGGTATGACAATGACAAGCACAGAGGAAGCTAGAAGAGGTAAAGTAGCCACTTTTTAATTTTCTGGCTTGTTTTTTGTGGGAATGGCACAAAGAATTCCAACTTTAAAATCCCAGAATTTCCTGTAATTTTTATGTTCTGTTTTGCTGGTTTAAGAAGAGGTAGTATGGGAATTTTATCATTACAAGTCCCCCCAAAACTGGGGGAGTTTGTGGAGTGAAGACAGGGCATGTATTCTTGCTACAGTGTCTTTGCTTCTTTGGAAAAAAATTACCATTTTGCTTGGTTTCTTGGCTAAAGACTTGTCTTGACATGACTATGTAATGGCGTGATTAAAACATAATATTTTCCACTGCAATTGGTAATCCTTAGTATGATCTCACCAGTGTCAGATCTTATCCTGATGACAGATGGGAACTGGGAACCATGGGTCCTATTTCTAGCTTTGAATGGTGGCACTTGATTTGCTGAATAGCCAACCCCAGGCATTCCCAAAATATGTATGAGGGCCTGAGAAATCCCAAGGCTATATTTAAAATGATGAAAGTTTTAAAGCAATGTGTGTTTCTTTTATCTGTCTTCCACATTTTTTTTTACTTTATAGAAGGAGGAAGTATAGAGGAGTATGGGAGACTAAGTTATTCTTCCTGCTGTACATCCCATGAAACCAGAAGCTGGGGCTTTAGAAGTGTTGCAAGAAGAACAGGAGAGAAGCTTTAGGAGATCCTTGTATAAATAGGAACTGTGTCACATAACTGCACATGTATCTAGGCAGATGTGGGATAAGTAAGGAAGGTGTTTGTGTGTATAAGGTTTTCAGTATTTGAAAAATATTTTTGGTTCTTTCACACAGAAGTTTTTGAAATGCAGAATGTTTGGGGCACATAGGTCAGGATTCATCTCGTCTCACCTTGGCCACTAGAGTTGAGCAAGTTCATCTAACCTCATCCTACAGACCTTTTCAGCATCATTGGAGAAGTATTCCAACCACTCCAAGGCAGTGGGACAGATTCCCCCTGGAAGGGACGAGAGCAGAGGTGCTTTGGTGGCATCCCCTGGAGCCAGCAATAAATAAGCAGCCAGAGAGCTGCTGCATTTTGGCTGTTTGGGCTGAAAGGGAAAAGGAAATCTAATCAGGTGCCTGGGACAGACTGGGAAAGGAAGGCTTCTTGGCTACTTCCTCCTGAGGAAAAGGCTTAGGTCTAATATATCTAATTACATTATTTCTCTGGTTTTTTGTTACAGCCATTTGTTTAAAAAGTCAGTAATCCTTTTATACCAGTCCCGTAATGATTATTTAATGTCTGGCTGTTTGTGAGCCCATGGAGCTGTGTGAACAGAGGATGCATCACCGCAGGGGATCTGCACAGCTCACAGGACAGCGAGCTGGGCCTGAGAGTCTCAAGGGGGGGCCTTGACTGGGTGCCTTTATGTTCCCACTTGCTGGATGAAAGCAGTGGTAGTTCTCTCCAAACATAGGGCTGTCTCTTGGCTGCAAATGGTCACAGTACTCTTCTGTAAGGATAAATATTCACCAACTAATGTTTGATTAGCAAGCACTGTGCCAGTGACCAATGTGTCCCTCAGCTCTGTCAGAGCAGTGGCACTTGTTGGTGGCAGCTCTCTGAGTGTCATGGGCACCAGCTGAGTGGTTCTGCTCCCCTTGCTGATGTTGTCTGGCCTCTTCCTTCACAGAGCCCCTGAAATCATCCTCGGTTTACCCTTTTGTGAAGCAATCGATATGTGGTCATTGGGATGTGTCATTGCAGAGCTGTTCTTGGGCTGGCCCTTGTACCCAGGAGCTTCGGAGTACGATCAGGTGGGTGTGGATATTGCCCTGGGTGCTGGTAAGTGCACACATCTTTTTCCCTTCTCTTGTCAGAGTGAACAGGTGGCAACTTTTTCACTTTTGCTAAGGATGGGTCTGTGTTTCCTGCTCTCCCAAGCCAACATTGTCATTATGCACCTGGGTATTTATTCCAGGTAACCAGTGTGCAGCTTGGTACGCTGGCTTTTAGACCTGCCAGGCTGAGTGAAATCTCAATCGAGAGTCAGCGCTGCCATGGACCAGAGAGCTCTGTACATGTCTCTCCTCACTGAGCAGAGCAGGCACCCCTTCTCTGCTGCAACAGCAAGTGCTGTATAAAGCCTTATTTGTTAGAAGAAACTGCACGAACTCGGCTGCATTTCATAACCCCTTCTATGGGAGTGTGTATTAAAAGCAGTGACAGGGAGAACGCTGGCATTGATGTAGGTTTCCAGTTAATATAAGCTGTCGTCCCTTTTCTCCCTATAGGCTTTTATGCTCTTTTTGTAGTCCTAAAACCAATAATGCAGTGGCAGCTAGAGCCAGGGATGTAGAATACTTTGCATTCCCATAGTATTCTTCAGGCTGATCTTAGCTGTCTGCAAATGCAGCCTGAAAAGGGTCTTTTTTTCTTTTAGGAAATAATTAAAAAAAACCCAAAAAAAACCCAAAAAACCCCAACCCCGCAAGATAATAAATAAGTTTTTCACATACTGAAATGTTTTCCTGACTTTTCTTTTGAAACTAATATTTTTTTTAATCAGAGCTCTAAAGGTAAAATTTGGCAGGGGAAATAACTTGCAGCAAAGAGCAGGGCTATTCATGACTCTAAAGGAAATCAGATGTAGCCTAGAAACTTATAAGCGTTTGAAAATCACATACCAAGCATGAAGAGTAGATTTTTTTTTCTTCCTCGTTGCACCCCAAAAGCCATAAAACACACAGCTGAAAAAGAAATCACCATACCTTACTGGCCAGCTTAACTGCCCAGCACAAAGCTTCCTCTGGTAAAGTGTGATGAGGGCTCCTGAGGAGCTGGGAAAGGCGGTAGGGGCTGATCCTCGTCCCTGGCTGTAGCTCTGGCACTGGGCTGAAGCAGGATCCTGGTGCCTCTCAGGTGTGTGAGCTCTGATGGACCTAAGGAGCTGCAGAGCTGAGCAAGCCATGCACAGTAAATCAGGGCCTGAGTGCTTGGAAGTGATTGAAACCATGGCTGCTTTTTATGCTTTTATTTATTTAATGTTTTTATCCTTCTCTGTTTCTTCTCTCAACAACACTTTCCATTCTTCCCTAGAGTAGGTGACTGTTTTAGTAGTTTTGCAGAGTTTGCAGCAATTTTGCAGAATTAGACCATTAAGGAGTCAGGAGGTGGCAAAGTTAAAGCTTTTTGTGGCACCTCCGGCATGTGTGACATCGATCTTTAATTGTGTAATCACAGACCCTCTCTCCTTTATAAATAAATAAAAGTTTGAGATCCTGGAAACACAAATAGAGTATCTTTTAGCTGTATGGGTGCCAATGAGGTCATGCTTGTGGATGCAACCCAAATAACGTCACGTAGTCAGTAGAGACGAGTACTTTCCATGAGGGAGTCAGTTGCTTTGAGTGGGTATTTCACCTTAGTTCAAAGGTAGTAACTTCATAATGCTCCGTTTGGAACTTCAAACTGCTCCTAGGACAGGCAGTGTGCTCACGTGGAAGAAAACAGGCAAAAGTTAGAGAGCAAATATCAAATTGCTGTAGTGACTTCCTGGAGAAGAGAGGGTACAAAGTGTTGAGACATTCCATTGAAATAACTGTGTGGGTCCTTCTCTTTGACCTTTAAAAACTTAGGGATTTACCTCTTTTCATCCTTAGGCCCTGTGGGAGTGCACTCTAAGGGTGAATTTCCAGTGATGTAGGTGATAAATGGAAGGAATTCCATGCAGAATTTCTCTTCTTCTCATACCTTGCACTGAGGTTTTTGGGGGATGAAGTCTTTCTGCATGCTACATCTTAATTTTTTTTTTGTCTGTTCTGTTGGTACAAATGCCTGCTGCATTCCTTCAAGGAAGACCTCCAGAGATCTTCACAGGATGAACAGTGACCTCTCATCCTTCTCTTACAGATTCGCTACATTTCACAGACGCAGGGCTTACCAGCAGAGTATTTGTTAAGTGCAGGGACAAAGACTACGAGGTTTTTCAACAGGGATACAGACTCACCATATCCCTTGTGGAGGTTGAAGGTAGGAAGACATTCCCTTGTTTCTTTTACCTTGCAGCTGTTGGTTGGAAGTGCAAAGACAATTCAGGTCACCTCAGAGCCTAAGTTTCTGCATTTTGCAGTGCAGCAGAGATACAGGGGTGGGTACTACCCAAGGTAAAACTGCCATCCCCAAAATTTGGAGTCTATAATACACCTGCTTGGCATTGTGATGTGTGAAATTTAAGTTCAGAGTTGACCTGGAAATCTCCCTCTAAGTAATCAATGAATTGGTGTGTAGTGGGCAGACTTTGCTCTAGTATCTAACTCATTGTGGGCGTGGAAAAAAAAGGCAAGCATTTCAATTCTACAATCAAGACCTCCAGTAAAGCAGGTGTATTATTAGTGGAAAGATTTCTGCAGCCATGTTTGGCTGCATGCTGTCCCCAAGGAGAGAGGCCAGTGGGCTTCTGGCTGGGATGGGATGCTGCACCTCACTCCAGGGTGGATGTAAGAGACCCATCATAGTTGGGAGGACGCTCAGAAGTGAAACAGCAATAAATCACCTTGTGACCCAAAAGATGTCACATACCCATGGTGGAGACTGTGGAAATTGTGTCTAGTCAGGCGAGAGAGACACGATGGTCCCTCATGAGGACAGACAGGATGGAGCACACGTGGGAAGTGGCACATAATCTGCAGCTGGTTGCAGAGCAGTGTTGGTCAATGTCTGTGTCCTGTTTTGAGCAGACGCCAGATGATCATGAGGCAGAGACGGGGATCAAGTCAAAGGAAGCAAGAAAGTATATTTTCAACTGTTTGGATGATATGGCACAGGTAAGAGCATTGGTGAGTAATCAGCAAGACTGTTCACGTGCTTTCCAGTAACACTAACAATAGGGAATTATAGAAGTTCTCTGTGTATCCCCTTCTTGGGCCAGCTCCTGAAAAATACCAGGATTATGCCTACCAAATTAGCTGTTATGTGCTGCTTTGTAGCAGTGACAGCACGCAGGGGTATGTGTGCTGTGGTAAAGCAGCCTTGGAAAGTGGCTACGGCACGTCTCTGAATGTTGAAATCCTGCATTTTCTCTTGTCTCTCCAGTGCTCTTCTGTATGACCCCTGCCAAGTCACTTAGTACTCTGTGCTTTAATATTTCCATTTGTTAAAGGGTGACAGTGGAAATATTCATTGTGGACACAGAAGAGTGTGCTCACAGTAAAACGTGGCTGGCTGGGGGAAGAATGGGAAGTACTAACTCACTGTGTCAATTCCATGTGGTTGTGAGAGCTAATCCCAGCATAACCACTCCTGTGATGGGAGTTTGTGCTCACAAACAAACCAGTGTGCAAAACTGGCCCAACACTAGCACCAAACTGGAGTTTGTGCTAGCAAGGCCTAGACCTTGTAGCAAGTAAACATGTAAACATGCAGGAATGGAGGACTGGAATCAGAGGAGACAAGATAATACATGAAATAATGTAACACTTTTTTTTTTTCTTGGCACCTGATACATTAATGGGATGTTTCTCATAAACCTACTGACAATTTTTATGGATTTTATATATTTTTTGCTCATAGGACACATAGATAAGTATCTGATGGCACAATATATGATAAATACTCTGATTATCAGAGCTTGCCTGCTACCACATGGAAGCTGTTCATCTTCAGTGGAGGGTGACTAAGTGTTTCATTAGCCACTGACCCAGGCGAGCTGAACACTTAACAGTCTGTCTGAAGATGTGACATGCACAAGCCAGATGAGTGGCCACCACGGAGCCTGGCATGGCTCTTCAGCAGCTACTCCTGTAGACAGGGAGGCGTGCAGGGCATGTGCTCCAACGAGGAGTAAACGCAGTTTGCTGGAGACCTGACCATCTGCTCTCCCCCTTTGGCGCTCACTCCTGTCCCTTCTCCTTCAGGTGAACATGACAACGGATTTGGAAGGAAGCGATATGTTGGTGGAAAAGGCAGACCGGCGGGAGTTCATAGATCTGTTAAAGAAGATGTTGACAATAGACGCGGATAAGAGGATAACACCCATTGAAACTCTGAGCCACCCCTTTGTCACCATGACGCACTTGCTCGACTTCCCTCACAGCACACAGTACGTGGCTTTTGTTCCCCTTGGGTTTTGAATTGAGGGGCCAACAGGATAGCTGGTTGTGGTGGAGACCAAGTGTATCTGAGGGGCTTTGTTAAGATGTTTAATCCCTTAGTTTTAATCTTTTCCTGCTTAAAAAAAAAAAAAAAGATGATTGCCAACTCAAGGTTGCAAGAATTGTGTTGTAGGTGTTTGGCATTTAAAACGCTGCAGTGTGTGCTACATTAATTATGTAAATATTCAGTAATTACATATTTTTGCATTAAAATGCAGAAGAAATTATGCAATTAGTGCTGAAAGTATCAGCCTATTTCAAAGTAATATAGTCCTGATTGTTACTGGAGTAATCAACCTTATCTGCAGTGGGGAGCCGACCCTTCCTCCCAGAATCTTCCCATCATGCCAGCTTGGGGCTGTTTGCTTTTTAAGAAAGAGCTGTGCTACAGCAGGCTGTTTTACAGGCATAAGCAACAGGACAAGGAGTTCAGCTTTCAGCTTGGTTGTTGTTCACCTGTGTCACCTTAAATAGCACATTCCAACCTCAGCCGACACATGTGGAATGGGGACGGGCTCCACAGTGTGATGGAGATGAGAAGTCACATCTTCAAGCCTGACTGCCCCTTCTCCTAAGGCTGCACCACAGAGCACAGCAGCCTGAAATGCAGGATACCTGCACCCAGCCCACTGCCCATGTCCAGTTCACATGGGGACGGGCTTCTCAGGTGTAAGTGGAGAAGGCAGATACATAGTGGAAGTTTCCCAAAGCCTTCAGGACACTTAGCTTTGAACATCCTGCTTTACAGCACTTGGCAAGTCAAGGTGCTTTCGCAGGCTGTCCCTTCCCCTTGACAGGAGAGCAATTATTGGCACAGTGCTGTACTTCAATGGGTGCCATTTGTATGAGTGTTTTAGAGGCTGTCAGGAGCTCAGGTACAAAATTAAAGGGGGCTGCTTGAAGAGCTTCAGAGTATGTTTTTTGTGCTGCAGAGCAACAGGTAACTGTGTCAGCTCCCCTGCCTCTAGAGGTGGCTGCAGTATTTTGAGTTTGTTTAAGGTAGCTTTCCCCCTTTGAAGGATCTATGTCTGCCTTTTTGTCACATTTATCACAAGATAAGAGCATCTGCTTACCAGAAGTTAGTGGGTGCACAATCTGTGTAGACCCAGACTTAGCCTGCACAGCCATCTTTGAGCATTGTTACCTATAAATAGATAGTAAGTGATAAATGAAAACAAGATGGGGGATGATTGTGCTAAACAGGAGGAAAGTAAAGTTTCATATAAAAACCAGTCATGAATAAAATATGACAGCAAAAATAGTGAGCATCACAGACAAAAGTCTTTTAATTTGCAACAGTCCTTCTGACTGTGCAACAACTGATTGTGTAAGATAGGAGAGATTTGTGACCTAATGCATTGCCGTCAGAAATCTTTCCACTAATGCAACAGTCCATAACCACATCTTCATTTTTGAAATGCTCACTTGTGACTGCTCAGGCAAAGCCCCAGAAAGATTGAAAGTATCACTGGGGCCAGTAGCAGTGAGAATTTTAGCCAAATAAAGAATTCAGCATCACATCTCTGAATCCTAAGTGTGTGCCAGCCGGGTGTGTAACTCTGCGAGCCCCTCCACGCTGGAAGTGGTGACTGGCAAAGAGAGCAATAAGCTGTAACCAGCATGGCAAGTGGATGGAACTTTTGTCTGTGATTACTTGTGGTTTAGAGAATAGAAACTTCAAAGCCTTGAAAGATGCAGGGAGCTGTAATCTCTCTTGGAAATAAATTGGGCAGCAGAAAAAGTGAGAATATATGGAAGCTGGAGCTTCTGGAAGGAATGTCTGCTGTGGCACGTTTCAGAGAGGCTGCAAGTTCAAGCAGCACAAGAGGGGCTGTTCTGCTTTCTTACAGGCAGACAGCAAAGTGAGCTTAGCTTCCCATTTCACATATTTAACTTCCTGGCTCTTAAATTGCTAACTACTCCTCAGACTTTCTGTCTGTTTTGCTTTGTCTCTGTGGGTTTTTTCCCCCACCTCTTTTTAAAGTAAAGCCAGAGAGCATGGTACTGCATTTGTAGAGCTTACCCCTTGTTAGATAAAACCATTTGGTAATACACACTATTTACCATGTACAGAACCTATACTCTTCCCAGTGCTTTCTTCTTTGTGCAGTGGGAATTATATTCATACTTGACTGAAAATAAGTGATTCAATAGCCTTCTGTATTTATTTGATAAGTGTTTGATTTTGCTGGATGTTCTGTGACCAACAGGTATAGTTCTGGAAGTGAATGCACATAATGAGCAGTTGTGCAGTGTCCTGAGCCTGGCTTGTCTTCAGGTGTTTATGACCCTTATCCAGTTACCAGGATATTACTTGTAGAAAAAGAGAGGTGACCATTTGAGTAAAATACAGGGATAAAAATATCTAGGTCCTCTTCATCAACCTTAGGGATCGTATAAGGTTGTTACTTTTGAAGGGACACTTCATTTCTTAAAAATGATGTGAGGAGATACCCCCTACCTCCAGCAGTTTAGATCATTACAAAATGGTCAGCATACAGCTGATTTTCACTGCTTGGAATTTCTCTTTTTCCATGTTAGGATAATGGAAATAAAATAAATGCCTTTATACTTTCTGAGATTGTGTTTCAGACTCTGAGGTCACATTTGTAAAAACAGTTATTGTGTAAGAATTGTGGAAAACCTGTATTGATTTTCAGATGTCAAAAAGTGAGATTGTACTAAAAATACAGTGTTGCCCAGGTTCACTGTGTTTTTGTCTCTTAACCTCTGTGTGCTTTGGTATTCTAATTAATGAAATATGGACAGTTTCATTTACCAGATGCTTACTGNTTAACCTCTGTGTGCTTTGGTATTCATTTACCAGATTTGGTTTCATTTACCAGATGCTTACTATGCTCTAGCAATGTAAAGAATAATTAATCTCCTTTACTGGGACACAAAATAGGATACTTCTCAAAGTTTTCATTGCTATATCAATAACATTTAAGGGAGTGTCAGTGTAGAGGGAGAAGCTGTAATCATTCCCCCAGAGATCCAGTTCTCAGTGTGAGATAACCTCAGAACCAGATTCCCTTGGGGCATTGAGGAATTTGCTTTGGAATAACTTTTTGATATGAATTGTCCTGTTGACTGCAAGAGGAGATGTCATGCTTCAAGGCAAGCATCTGCACAAATGTTTTGCCAGACAGGGGCAATGTTTTAACTGCTTAGCTGGACTCAGCTCTTGGTGAACAACTGCTTAAAAGGAATAAGGATGACTTTTTTAGGGGTCTCAGTGATCAAGAACAATAAAATTCTTCCTTGCAAAAGATGTGTAAAACTATGCTTACACTGAGGAAAAAAAAAAAGAGTTTTCTTTTCCTCTCAGGCTCCATCATCAGGAAAAAACAGTATCTTTCTTTCTTGCTCTCAGTCTCCTTCAGTTTTTTGATATAGCCACTTTATATTTCTTGCCATCCCCTAAAGACCAACCAATTTGCTTGCTTTTGTGACTTGTATTGCAGTGCAGAGACCCGTGGGAGCACCCAGGAGTCCCAGGGCAGCTGGGACTCTCATCTTGTCCTGCTTCAGTACAGGGTTAATCTGACTCTCACCAGTTAAGAGAAACCTGTATATAGGAAAGGGCTTTAAGAGCCTAGAAAGTGCTAAGCCTGCCGTGGAGCCCTGTTGCAGGGCCACTGTGATGAACTGTTACCTGTGTGAGTCGCTTGGCTGATTTTCTGTGCCTCCCTTGCCCCCTTTTCCCTGCGCAGTGTCAAGTCCTGCTTCCAGAACATGGAGATTTGCAAGCGGCGGGTGAATATGTACGACACGGTGAACCAGAGCAAGACGCCATTCATCACCCACGTAGCCCCAAGTACATCGACCAACCTGACCATGACTTTTAACAACCAGCTGAACACAGTCCACAACCAGGTGAGGGCATCAATCACAAGCAGCCAGTGCTTGAAACATTTATGTCAGGAGGGCCTAGAAGATGAAAAGCAAAGTAGCATCCCATTTAACTTGCCTGCCAAGAGATGGTGCCTTTTCACTCTCCTTCCTCTGCTCTTTTCCTCATTCTCCTTTCTTCAGGCAAGCAGTAATCGTGTGACATTTTGTGTGACGGTGAAATGTTGCCCTTGTTGTTTATGTTGTTGTTGGGGTGATAAATCCTGCTTACTTGGGAAGTTGCTATGGGGAAAAGCTCATTAGTCCCTTAATGCAGCAAACAGTACTTCAGTCCCTGGGTCAGGCAGAAGTGTTTGTGATCTTACAGCTCTTCTTCAAATTGGCATTGAAGTAAAACGAATTTAAACCCTCTGTAACAGACACAGCACTGTAACTGATTATGAGGAAAAAAGAGTTTAGCAATAATGTTTATTCTTATCTCTACTTGCTTTTACTCCAGGGGCCACAGTTGATGTGGGAACTGTGTGCATGTGCCCCCAGTGCAAACACATTGCACTCTAGTTTGGTGGGCTCTGGTTTTATCATCATGCTTTGTATTAGTTTTACTTGCCCCAGTGTTGGGGGTGCTGTGTTAACAAATTTTATGTGACTAGCAGGCTAAGTTGTTTGCTGTGATACTGTATTATAGCAGTGAAAAGAAACTGTCCAGGGAGTTTCACTCTCACTCTGGGAGACTGAAGCTCAAGAAACAGCAGCTGTCTTTGAAGCCTTTTGGGAACAGGCTGTTCAAGATTCACTCTAGAGATTGCAGGTGGCATTGCAGAAATGGTGTTTGGAAAGCAAGGGAGCTAAAGGAGTCTGTGTAGATGTGCAGAATGCTGCTGTATCAGTGAGAGAACCAGACTTCTTGACTCAGGTCTTGATACATATGATTACAGAAGGTATTTTGAAACAATTCAGGCAGGCACAGACAGAGACAGACCATGACTTGGTGTGAGACGGTACTGGTTACAAACCCCTTTTCCCTTTCTAGGCTCTTTCTGAAATGCTGACTAAAGAAATGCATGCTGCCTGCTCCCCTAGGCCCCAGCTGCAGGGCAGAGACACCATTTGTACCAGAGTTACTTGTAGGAAAGGCAGACTTGTTTTCGTTTCCTCGCATTTCACTTGACATTGAGATCAGTTGTTGGCTGGGGAGATCCATGGTAATTTCTGAATTCTCGTATGAGGCGTGTGTTCTGAGCAGAACCAGTATGCCCAATGTTCCTAGAAGAATTGATAGAAATATTTCCAGGAAGGGTGTTTTAATTTGAACAAGCTCAAAGCCTTTCACAATTCTCTTCAACATACCACTCATCTTGGCTTTCTTTCGTTTCCTGTCTCTGCAAAATATCTGGGAATTGCCTCCTTCCAGTCATGGCTTCTGAGATTACAAGTGTGGGAGCTGCTGTGGCTGCTGCTCAGTGTGTTGCACAGGAGAGCAGATTGCACTTCACAGCTTCTGCACTGAGAGGGGATAAGGAGAAGGAGGACATACTTTGTTGTCACATCCTTCATGGCTGTGGCAGTGCAGCATGGGTCCAGTGGCAACCAGGGCAGTGCAAAATGCTTATTAGTCTGCTCTCTCCTGCACCTTGATCAAACCCCCCTCCTGGGTTTGTACATTCAGCATGAGAAAGTGTTGTCTGACCTATTTCCAGCAGTGTTGCTGGCATGTTTGGACAGAGGGGAAAGATTGCCTCTGGTCTGGTACTGTCTGGCTTCTAGGCATGCATGCTAAGAACAGATATTTAGAGCAGTGGCAGAGCTGTTTAGTTGCAATCGTTAGACTCAGTCCAAATTTAAAAAAAAAAAAAAAGTCTTCAGATTTCTAGATTTTTTGTAGAACTCTGGGCTGACTTTTTTGGCTTTGAAACATTCCCCAGTGGAGCTCTAAGAGATTTTAAACACGATTCAAGTGAAGTTTGGACTTTGCAAGTATTAGCATTACCTCCTGTTATGCTTTCTGATTACTCAAATTCCAGACATAATTCAAGGGGCATGTGCCATCTTAGATACAAGGTATCTAAGAGGAAAGGCCAGAATGGATTTTCCCTCTCAGGATGAGATTTCACAGGGCATGGAGGTGCTGAGTCTGTTACCTCAGAAATGTGAGCAGCTTCTAGAGCTATGTACATGATGAGTGAACAATGTGATTTGTGGATAGCAACATTTTCTGAGCCCATCTTCACCATGCTGCAAATCAGAGCCGGTTGGGTGAGAGATGGGGCTGCAGTTCTGCTGTAGGAATGTGCTGTGTCTCTGAGCAGAGCAAGCAGAGCCAGAGATTCCACGGCATGGTACAGCAGTGGTTACTCAGGCAGATTGTGATCCCTCCCCCAGCACTGCCCTTGTCTCTTTACTTCTCAGCGTCCTGTTCTACCCCTTGTCTGCTGTTTTGGTTTGGTTTTTGTTTTATTTTACACTATTTTACTTTATTATTTTTTTGGATTTTGCTTCTTCCAGCGTACCCATCTCCCTCATTTTTTTGTTTGTTTTTTGTTTTAATTCCCGTCATTCCTTTAGACCACCAACCTGGCTCCCACCTCCTCCAGTGCCACTATTTCCTTAGCCAACCCTGAGGTCTCCATACTAAATTACCAATCTGCACTCTACCAGCCCTCAGCGGCGTCCATGGCTGCGGTGGCCCAGCGGAGCATGCCCCTGCAGACGGGAACGGCGCAGATCTGTGCCCGGCCAGACCCCTTACAGCAAGCCCTCATCGTCTGCCCTCCAGGCTTCCAAGGTAAGGGACAGCCTCACCAGGTCTGGGCCTGCTACTTCGTCCAGCTCTTGTTGGAAATGAGTTTCCTCAGTGCAGGTCATATGGCAGAAAGAAGGGCTGGCCTGGTAAATCAGAGCAGTGAGGTTGTTGCAAATGGAAGTGTTTGTTTTGGCAGAGGATCTTGCAGGCACCTCTAACATCCTGAGTTGGAGGCAGCTGATACTGAGAAGGGGCTGGGGGAGAATATGTGGTACTTGTCATTCTTTGCCCTGAACAAAGTTTAAGGCACTTCTGCCATACTTTGGTAAATTTGAAAGCTTTCTCACACAATACCAGTAAATCAGTACAAATGTGTTGGGTCATACTGTCACTTCTCAGTGGCTCGACTGCTAAAAGGGGAACTCAGGAGGGTAATGCAGCAGGGAGTGTGATGCTGGTGGAGACAAGGGTTCTCCCCCAGAACAGATGCTCATGACCATTTATGAGGTCAACTCCCTCAGCTCCAGCCCTGCTGCAAACAGCTCTGCCTGTGTATACTAGTGGTGGGTACTATTGTCAGACAACTTGGGAGATGCTCAGTGTTAACCACTTGTCCTTCTGTTAACTTCACATGCTGTAGCAATTTGGGAAAACTAGGCAAGTATCTGTAGGAAGTGGTCTAAATAGACCTCAGTTCAGCTGGTGCAACTTCTGCTCTTCGTTTTTGCAAGCCTGTCTGTGTATTAGTCTCCAGGCACCTGTTAAATGTTCTGCAAGATTATCAAAGCTCTTTTGAACCAGAGAAGTTTAGCTAGACCTCTTCTTCATAGTTAAAATGCATCTCAAGGGTTTGACTGCAGAAGTGGAGTATGTGAGTGACTATCTTCAGCTTGCTGCCTTGAGAAGGCTCCAAAGTATAGGAGGCAGCACAAGCTGTGCCATGCACTGAGGTGCTGGCAAGGGAAGCTTCCTCCAGCTCAGTTAGACTAAAGTGGGGCTCAGCTAGTAGTGATTGGAGTTAGGGATGTGCTAGAGCCTTTTAAATATGCGTCACAAGAAACTGTGCTAGAGAAAATCACCTGTCTCCATCAAGGCTATGGGAGGGAGTATGGAGTTCTGGATTCCCATCCCACTTTGGTGTAAAGAGAGCATTCTCATTCTTGTTATTAAACCAGAATGTGGGGAAGAGAAGCCATTCACTCCCCTATTTTCCTTTTCTGCTTGTGCACATTGTATTGCAATATTTCCCGTGCACTCAAGGTACCCTAAAATACAAACTCAGCTAATCCCTTAGTGCCTCTGGAAATGTCTTTTCTGCACCCTTATACACATATCATGTCTGTGAACATTTAATGGGCATCTTTGGGCCAGAGTAGAGCATGTGGCACTCTGATAGCTGATTATTCAAAGGGACTGAACACTGCAATTTAAGTGGACATCAACGAGTGCCTTTAAGCTCATCTGAGAGCCAGCCCCTGTTCCTGGCAATGCTGCTGGTGGCTTATGCTGTCCCTTCTGTGCTGGTGGAACAGGGTTGCAAGCCTCCCCTTCGAAGCACGCTGGGTACTCGGTTCGGATGGAGAACGCCGTTCCCATTGTCACTCAGGCTCCTGGGGCTCAGCCTCTTCAGATCCAGCCAGGACTCCTCGCACAGGTAAGGAATTCCAAAGGCATCAAGTTCAGCAGGTATTTACTGTGTTGTTTAGCTCTTGGAGGCTGAGGAGGGAGGCTTTCTCTGAGGGCCTTCTGTGGTGCAGTTTGGAGACACAGGCAACTGTATATGGGTCTGCAGCTTTCTGTGAAATGTCAAAATCTCCCCCAGCTCATTGTTCAGCTCAGAGACTATGTCAGAGTTGCAAAAGCCACTGGAAAAACCCTTTCTCTTTCTGTTTTTCTACTGAAATCAGTGGGAAAGCCTCAGGGAAAGCAGCGTCAGGCCTCCGCTGAGAAGGAATCTGTAATAACCTCCTGCATCCTCCTCAAAATCTTGGGGGTAGTTTGCAGCCAGGAGTTGCACTGGTGAATTGCATGCTGCTGATAAATACCTTTCATGCTTTAAGTTTTCACCATTCTGTTTTATGAGCACCTCTGCTCTTGAGGTATGAGGGAGATGTAGGAGACAGAGGCAAGGGCCCCACACTCAAGGAACTCTCCTTGTCAGCAGTTCTTATTGGCACAATTGTCTGAAGTATTCTCACAGGAAAAGCATGGTCCCTCCTAGAAAAAAAACCAAACAGAAATGGGTATTACTGATTACATGCACATCCTTAAGGGGTACCCCAGCTCCTCAAAGCAGAGGAGCAGTTCATTCATCCTTGTGCTGGCTTCAGTGAATCTGCTTCAATGGTATTTGAGCTGGCACCATGGTACCTCTGCTGATCTCAGACGGGGGAAAAAAAACACCTAAAGTATTTAAAACTAAGTTGTGCAAGCTGGAAAAGGTGACCAGCTAGTTACAAAGGCACGTCTCTGTCTCAGGCTTGTTTGATCTGCTATGCCAGCACATTCATATGCAGTCAGGTACCAGCAGACTTCAGGGTTTACGCCTGTGCTTTGCACTGGTGGGGTAAGACTGTTGGTGTTCTTGCCTTCCTTTGCCAGCTGCCAGTCACACTTATCTGGTGAAGACAGATCAAAATGCAGCTTGCAGCCTGTGTGATTTCCATCAGCTAGCCTGCCCTGCCCCTTCCCAGTAGCAGAGCCTTTGTCAGAGAGCTGTCTGAAACATCAAACCCATCTCTGCTGCAGCCTGTTGTAACAACTGGCATGGGCCACCTCCCTTGTTCAGTAGGAAAGGAGAGCCTAAGAGGCAGGGAAACAAAAGCCATGGCAAAGCAAGGAGCAATCTGTGCAGGCTCAGTGGCTGGCACCTCTTGCTTGTGCAAGAAGTCAGCCAGGGCAGTGAATGAAGGAGGTCACAGAGCTTTACATGTCCCCACCATTCTGCCAGGCCTCCTGGGGTGTGCTATCCTTTGGGGCTTGAAGGTGTGAGGGTTGGATCTGAAACATCTCAAAGACAGCAGGATCCTGAAGTGTCTTAGTACTTCCTTCTTTCTTCTCATTGTGGCCTTGTTGGGCTCTACACAAGTGAGGCTTGTTTGGTAGTAAAGCTCCTCCTGAGCACCCTCCTGCCCACAGGTTACCAATTTCAGTGCTGTCTCTGCCATGTGAGCACCTGTTTCATGGGCTCCCCTTTGCTTAGCTTCTACTGACATTTCATTCACTGTCACTTCCAAAGGGGAATCCTGGCTGTTTCTGAGAAACACTCCTCACTTGCATGGATTTTTTAGTTTTGATATAATAAAAGAGAGGAGATGTGCCTGTTGCTGTGCCTGTTTGCCTCGTGTGATGAGAAATGTGAGCTGTCTCTGATGGCAGGGCGCTCTGATTGATGCTGGTGGCATCTGGTGTCCGTGGGCCTCGCTCGGTTCGGGCTGAGCAGCTGGTCTGATAAACAAATCTGTACCCAATTCCAGTTTCCTGAATGGAAAAACACAGCTTCTTTGTGATGCATTGTAGTCACATCTGATCTCGGCGGCTGCGTGTCTCTCTCCCAGCAGAGAGCTGTTCCTCTCATGCACAGCTGCTTATCCAAGGCTCTTCAGCCTGGGCCCTGTGACTGCTGCAACTGCGAGACCAACCAGCCCCAGCAGAGAGTGCAGTGCCTCCAGAGCCCACCTCTGTCTGTCCCCTGCTTTAGTTGTCCCTCTGATGAGGCATGGGGCTGCTCCTTGTGCTCCCAGAACTGTGTAGTGCCATCAGGCTTTCTCCTCTGCCCAGCACATGGCACAGGTTTCTGTGTTTGCACTCCTCAGGATGCCTGTGGCTGGTAAAGCCTTACAGCATCCCAGTGCAGCTGGCATCCAGTTCTCGCTGTCCATTTTGTACAAGACCGGCTGTCGCAGATGAGGGATGGAGGGATGCAGGGCAGAGACACTGACAGAGCTTGAGCATCATATCTGGCAGCTGTGTGTCTGCAGCCTGTGGTGTGGAGCTAGGCAGTGCAAGGCAGAGCAAGCAGCCTGCAAGATGCAGGGTCAGTGTCTAAAGTAACTTGTTTGTAATTTCTCTGGCTCTGTTTTCACCCTCTCAAGCAAGTGTGGTCCGTATACTGTATGAACAGAGACTAGTGAAAGGAGACTGATCCTGTCTTTACCAATAGCTCACAGTGGCTTCAGATCTCAAAAGAGGCAAAGCTGTACGGTTTTTCAGCAGGCTTCTATGGTGTGACACAGAACTGTCCCCTGCCCTTGAATCACACCCTGGACTCTTGATTTTCTCTCCTTTTAACTCCTTCCCAACAACACTTCTTACAGAGGTCCTGCTACTAGCTTTCAAAATATTATTCCACTAGTTGTTCCTGCTCTGTATCCTAAGTATAAGCTTAGTCACTCCTGAGGACATCTTGGACATCTCCTGAGGACAATGGCCAGAGCATTGCTCTACCACCCCAGCAAAATTTCATAGTAATGCACTAACTGGGAACAGGCTGCAGCTGCCAGCACAAGCCTTCCATGTGTAAGCACAGCACACTGTGCTGGTGGATCAGCCTAGACAAGTCTTATCTGCAGATTAAATGATTCAGTGGTCCTTACCTAATAAGTGAGGAATTTGTGCCTAGGCCCTGACACTGCATCTAAATTTATGCACTACAGTTGGACAAGGAGCTTAGATTTGTTCCATTCCCTTCCTGAAAAGGGAGGAAGCAGTTTTGTCTGCAAGTAAATCCAGGTAGTCTCCTGGGATTGACTGCAACAGTAGTTCAGTCTCCTCTTTTAAAGCAAAGCTCAGGTTTAAAAAAAAAAGAAAAGAGAATAATAAGAAGGCTTTTTTCCTCCCTGATCTTTTTGTGCCTTTGCCTCATTCTTTTACCTGCTCCAAGCATCACCATTCCATGGTTGCTCCCTAGATGAAGAGCTCTCAGGAGCCTTGTGACTCTCCACCCTTTGCAGATGTCACTGAGAGGCCTCACTATAGCAGCCTTTTCATGTAACTCAGCAACACAAAAAGTTACAGGATGGTCAAACTTGAGAGTAGAACTGGGAAAAGATTTTTTTTTTTTTTTTTGCTGGGTGGATTGTTTTGGGGTTTGTGTCACTGGGAAATAAGAGGGAATCATGGGCACAGTTAACACAATCCTTGTAAAGGTGGAGAAGGGGATAAATGCATGCCTGGAAGAAGCCTCCCTCAGATTTAACCTCCTTAGAGCAGTGACATAGCACAATACAGTTGCAGTACAGTAGTGCAGGTTGGGACTAAGGTGGGCTGTAGCTGGTACCCCTGAGTTCCTCAGCCTGGCAGCGAAAAGCTGTGTTCGGGCAGCACATAGCTAAGAAGGATTCCCAAGTCCAAAAAACAATCATCTGACTTTTGTAGAGTCACTGGAGCAGGACAACCTGTGTAATGCCTGTGACAGCCCAGCTGGAGGGGTGATTGCATAGCAGAATGATGGCTTAACTCACAGGGCAGAGATTTTCACCCCTCTAAGAGGGAGGAGGAAGTTGGAGAACACATGGGGAGAACAGGCATGCAATGTGTAGCTGTGCATTAGAGAAAGTAAGAGAGAGAAAGTAAGCTGGCTGTAGAAAGGGGAAATTAACAATGGAATCATAGTGCCCAGCTGATCTGGAGAGTCAAAATTAGAAGCTGCTAAAAAATTTGTTGTTTGGTTTGAAATGCCAACAAGTTTTGATTCCTTCCATTCCCAGTTTAACCTAAAACACAGCTGCTGCTTGTATGGCAAGGATTTTTTGTCCTTCCTTTGCATTCTTTATATTGATAAGTATTCCTGCTTAAACTGTGGTTTTCTAGCAGTGTTTGTCACCTGTGACTGAAAGATGGTAAAAGTTGTGTAGTTACGACCATGATCATTTTTAGGGTCCCCAGCTGAGTGTGGACCATGGCTCATGTTCAGTGCTTGATGCCTTTTGCTCAGGAATTGCTTTCCCTCTGTCTGACAGCAAGCATGGCCCAGTGGCACTCAGCAGATCCTGCTCCCTCCCGCCTGGCAGCAGCTGACCGGGGTGGCCACCCACACTTCTGTCCAGCACGCGACCGTCATCCCTGAGTCCATGGCAGGCACCCAACCGCTGGCAGACTGGAGGTAAACTGGACATGGTTGGAGGTGCCCTGCAGTACCCACAGGTGCTGGAGGAGGCATGAGGGCTGGGGTCTTGCAAGGCTACAGGGTTGAGGGAAGAAGGGCTGCAGCCTGTGACCCCACTGTCTGAGAGCTGTGGGAGACTTCTCTGCTCCATGCCCTTGGAGTGGAATGCTGTGCCCACACCACTCCTTCACTCTGTTCCCTGGGGAAAACATCCTGGGAAGGCTGAGAACCCAATAGCCCCTGGAGGAGAGGGCACCTCGGTGGAGGGTGGTGGGAGGCTGTGGAGGAGCCCGCTGAGCAGCCGCCGGTTGCGTTTCCAACGTGTGCCTGTGTCCCCGCTGTGCAGGAACACGCACGCCCACGGCAGCCACTACAACCCCATCATGCAGCAGCCCACGCTGCTGGCCAGCCACGTGGCCCTGCCCGCCGCCCAGCCCGTCAACGTGGGCGTCGCTCACGTCATGCGCCAGCCGCCCGCCACCGCCTCCGCCAGGAAGAGCAAGCAGCACCAGTCGGCTCCACGGTGAGTGCCCGGCCCAGCTGCTTCCAACAGGGGCTGGCTGACACCCGTGGGGCAGGACAGGCTTTGTTCCACAGCCCGTGAGGGATTGGATCACACGTTTTTGGGAGGGGGCTCTTCACTGCTTCACCTCTTCAGTACCCAGGATGTAGTCAGGGGTGTTTTATACCCAGTGAGCGTCATTTTGTGTGGGAGTTGCTGGCTGGAGAAGACGCAGAATGGGAGGCTCAGGCCCTGTGCATACAGCTGGTTACACTGCTGCAATTACCCAGAGCCTTCTAGTCTTGATGATTTAAAAATGTAACCATATTCTCAGGTCAGTGTGCCACAGTGCTCAGTTGCCATGCCTTTTCTTCTTACATCATTTTGAAGAAGCATTCCTGAGGTGCAGCATCTGCAGCTTGAGGGGGCTGCATCTTCAGGAACATGTGCCTGATGTGTGCATACAAGATCTGCCCTTTCAAAAGCAGTGGGGTGATGAGAGTCTTCTGAGCTTTACTGCCACAGGGAGTGGAGAACTGGGGTGGCTCTAGCTCCTGACATAGGTCATTAGCCCCTGTCTTCAACACTCCACACCAGGAACAGTTACCCATTATTATACCCTGGCCTTATTATAACTGTGGCAGCATAAAACAGAGAGAATTTTATGAGGATATCTCATACAGGGCAGTCCTTAGAATTTGTCATCTCTTGGTAGGACCATTTGGCTCTGGAAGGGAGAGTCTGGGGTTTCTTGCACAGCTCGGATGGTAGAATGGTTGCAACGCCTGTCACAGCACTGTAATCTTGTTTAGAGGACAAGGCTGTTCAAGGTGTACATGCAGCTGCTCTGGAGAAGGTCCTCTGGTCTGTGCAACTATCACACTTTTTTTAAAAAAAGTAAAAACACAAAACTCTGCAGGGGAGAGAACCAAAATGGGTCACCACTTGTGCAGTGGCAAAAATTTGAGCTTGTGGTTTTCCTGGGTGGCTGGACTGGTGCCAGAGGGGCTCTGAGTTCGTAACCAGTTTGACTCAAGTTAAGAGGCCACTATTTAAATCCTTCCCATTTATCTACTCTCTAATGCTGGATTTACTTTGGGTAGGCTCCAGCTGTCTTAGTCTATTCATAACACAGAGAGGCAGCTCTGTCCCCAGCTAGCCAGCAAAAGAGAGTGCCTGTTGCAGCCAGTGTGCCTGTGCAGGGCCTCCCCTCTCCTGTCATTTCCAGGGCGGGGTGGCTGTGTCCAGGAGGAATGGGGCACTCTCAGAGCAAAGGGTTTCTACAGCTTCATTGACTGTGACTCTTTTTGTGCCAAATGAGGAACCCTGCTCCTTTGGAAAGGAGGGTACTCCACGGTGCTCATTGGTATTCAAAAAGCACTTTGAATGCTACTGTGCAGCCATTTGTTATGCAAAAGAGCCTGTGTAAGTTGGTGTAGTGTGATATACTGCCAGGGTGACTTCCTTTTGATGGATGCCACCTATTCCTTTTGTTAGCTTTCGGGCCAGGCTGAACATGCAGCCCAGGCCCCACAGCAGAACAAAACCACAACTTTGGGGTTTTCTTCCTTTTTGAATCTCCAGATGTTCTGCAATAGCAAGAAGAAACACGACCAAGAAAGGAAGTGTGGGAAATGAGTGAAATGGGCTTTAGTCAGTGTGCTTTGGTAAATAACCCCATCTGTAGACCTACATTGCACTGTTTGGCTCATAGTTTTGTGTTTGGATCCCAGATCCAAGTGGACTTTTTCTGACTGGTCAGGCAGGGAAGCTGAAGTGGGAAGACTGGGAATGATTCTCTACTCTGTAATAAATATATGGTTTATTTCTTTCTGATTTATATATGTTGTATGCTGCTTCACACAGAAATGAAATCGAGTATATGTCCTCCCATCTGTCTGCTTTCATCCATGGGACACCACTGTCCTAAAGGATAAAGTATTGAGCAGGACATGTTCTTTGAAAAAGATTCTTAAACAGCAATTCATTTCTGTTTAAAAAAGCAGTTTTCCTGATAAGTGATTATTGTTTTCAACAACAAATTCTAATTTTACCTCTAGTTTTTTCTGGCCAAAAAATATCTGGTCATGATGCATCCATGCAGGAGGAAGGGATTATCATTTGGGTGGTACTTCCTCCTGTGTCAGCCATGCTGTGCCTGCCTTTGTTTGGTATGTCTGGGCTTTGTGGCTAGCCTTTATCCTCCCAGTGCAAACTCCTGAGAGGCAGCAGTTCTCATCCGGAAACTTCCAGGGAAAACAAATTTGAATTTTTTATTAAAAGAAACTACTTTTCAGCCAATTATATGAATAAGTCATGCAAGGCACTGTCTCCTTTGAAGAAGTGACTCTGCCAAGGTTGCAGTTTTCCTAGACTCCGTAAATCAGTGGTGCTGAATCGGAGACCAGGACACACAAACCACGGCAAAACGGGCAACTTGCGCATGCAGGGTTTTAACCAGCCAACGCTTTCTCCCGTTTCCAGCAACGCATCCACCTATGAAGTTTCCTCCTCCCAGTCCCTCAGCTCGCCGCAGCGGTCGAAGCGGGTGAAGGAGAACACGCCTCCCCGCTGCGCCATGGTGCACACCAGCCCTGCCTGCAGCACCTCGGTCACCTGCGGCTGGGGCGACGCGGCAGCGAGCAGCGCGCGGGAGCGGCAGCGCCAGACCATCGTCATCCCCGACACCCCCAGCCCCGCCGTCAGCGTCATCACCATCAGCAGCGACACGGATGAGGAGGAGGAGCAGAAGCATGCACCCACCAGGTGAGCAGTGGTTCTCTGCTCTTCTCTGTGTGCAGGAGAAGGGGAGTGGGGCGTAGAAGTGCTGGAGTTGCTGTGGGGTTCTGGGAGCTACGTTTGAGTCTCGTTGGCCAGGCTGTCTTTGATTTGTGGGGAAAACTAATAGCTGAGGACTCTAGAGATCCAGGTGACGTTCCCTTCTGTGCTATACATTTGCTGTGTGACCTTGGAGAAGTGCACTAGTCTCTCCACACCATAGTGTCTCATCTGTAAGAGGAAAGACAAGTTTTCTCTATATGCTTTTTCTGGAAAGAAGACTTTAGATAGATCTGTGGTGATGAGCCTCTGTAAGTGAGACATCTGTTTAAAACAAAGACAAAAAGAAGAGCTTCGAAGGATGAGGCCTTAAATTTGCCCTTGCTCTTCCTATGTCATCCAAGCATCTGTAAAGAGCATTAAATGACATCTTCCATATGCTTCTTCCATATTTTCTTTTAAAAGCTCTCAAAAACAGCAGTTCTGTCATAAATACCCAATAATGATAAATATATTGCAAGAGAGTTGCTCAATCTTGATTGTGTTGCCAAAATATCCTTGAAAGGATATAGTAAAAGTGGCAGAAACTGCTTTTTGTCTGATTCTGCAGAGAGGCATAGATGAGGCTAGAAAGTGGTGGCTGAGTTTGCACCTCAGAGAATTAACTCATTTTAGTGAACAGCATGACCCAGGACTGCTGCCACTGCTGATTATCCCTTGTAGATCAGAAAGGACTTAATTTTCTAGGACTGTCCTTTCAGCACCTTTCATCACATGCAAGTGCTCTGGGTTTCCCATCTGATGCCAGTCACAAGACATCACTCTGCTTTATAAGATGTAGAGAAGTAGCCTTGCAAACAGCTGAATAATTATACCATCTCTATATTGGTAACTGAGATAGGAAGCTTTTAACCTTATCCTTCCAGTGTTGTCGAGAGAGGATTATTTTTTTACTTATTTAGAATACACTCCATGGCAGATTTTCCTTTAATCACCAGAGATACCTCTCTGTATATCTGCATCTTTGCAGTGTGGTGATAAGTGAAGCCTGCAAATGTGCACAGAACAGATGAGACACATTTGGCCTCCAGGAGCTAAAATTCTGTAAAGAAAAGCCATATGATTCAGGCATCCAGGCTGGAATTTCAACATGCTTCCCAACAACCACCACTGCTTCCCATTCCTCTCTCTGTGCTAGTGAACTCCACTGGGTAGCAAGAACTCAGTGCCTCTCAAAATCAGTCTTGCCATGAATGCAGTGGGTCACAGGACAGCGTAACATATTTCACCTTAAATAATAATAATAATAATAATAATAATTTCTACAGCATTCCCTGCTTAGATGGAGGAAGAAGGCATGTTTCCAGAAAGAGTTGCATGAAGATCAGTGTGAAAGTCAGAGGGACTATAAATAAGGAGCCCCTACTTCCAGGGCTGTTCCAGGAAGGAAGGGCAAGACAAAAGAGCTGAAAGGCTGAGGCTGAAAACTCAAGGGCCATGGGAGGTCTTTTAAAGCATGTTTACCCATAGTGCTGATTCCAGGCTTTGGGACATTATGTGCAAATCCTTAAATTTACCATCTGGGTGTCATTCTTGGGTCCAGAGAGGGATGAAGGAAAGAGCTGCAATACTGCAGCCACTTCAGCCAATGGTTGTCTCCTCTGCTTCAACTTTGCTGCCATCTGACCAGTTTCTTTACTCAGCACCTCTCCAGAAAGACAGAACAGAGTTCAGGAACATGTCTGGAAATTGAGTTGAGAGTTTGAGGTATTAAAAGATTTGGGTCTGCTGAAGGGCTTGGAAAGTTGTCCTGGGAGCCAGACTTACATAAACAAACTGGCTTTAATATGACTAAAGCATATTCCGGACACGTTCCTGCCTGAGATGAAATCCCTGGCTACTTTTTGTATCCATATGGCATATCTATAGAGTGCCAGGGTGCCAGCATTCCAGAAAGGTCAGAGTGCAAGAGCTAGATTTCATTTCTGAGCCGTGTAGAGACATTTTGCGTGGACACGAGTGAGTTAAATTGCCTGTGCAGATGTAACCAGAGTAAATGGAGAATCAGAGGTAGAGACACAGGTGGAAAACAGCATGGCCAGAATGAGAATTTTTTTGGTTAAAGTCTCCAGGAGAGCAAAATCAATTTGCTCAGTACCTTTTGTTGTGGGTAGATGTAAGATCAGATTCTCAGCTGGAGTGAGAGTGTAGCTTCCAGTCAAGGGAGCTGTATCAGGGTTCTATGCCAATGAACTTTGTCCCTGCTGAAGTTGAAGTCTTTCTCATTGAAAGTTTGTCTCATTCAGGAAAATGCCTCTAAGTTTTCTTGCCTATTTTTTTGGCTCCAAGAAAAATGGGAGTGACAGTGAAGTATGTGCTTAATGTAATCAGGGCCCAAAGGTTCAGGATCTGAGTCGAAAATGAAACCATGCAAAGAATTCATTGTCTGGCTCATATATGCAAATATTACCATATTGGGCAATAGCTGTGGTGTGGGGGTGAAAAGTAAGGAATCACTTGAAACGTGCTATTTTTCACATCCTAGAAACGTTAGCTTTTTCTAGGTTAGAATATAGAAATCATATGGCATTTGACAGATCAAAGGTAATTGCCTGATCACATCTTATTGATAGCAGATTTGCATTAACTTTGCTGTCATTGAATCAGCTCCTGAATTTGCTACAGCACTTCTTTCTTTTACTTCTTACAGGGCTAGAAATTACCCTTTGACGCATGAGACGAAATATGTTTATTTTATTTATTCCTCAGAGAAGAGAGATTGGTTGTGAGAAGCAGTAGATCCTTTGACGATGTAAGAGTTTGTCAGTGTCAGTTTAAGAAGTACTGGTAATGTAGCTAAAATATGATACTGCTGATGCAGTAAAGGAGCCCTATAGCTTGGATTTACTCAAACAGAAAAGCCTTTCTGTAACACCAGAGCAGCAGAGAGAGCTTTTCTCATACAGGTAATGCACATTTTTTATTGGTAAAAGAAAAGTCTGAAAATTTTTGATGTGGGTAGGGTTTTCCTTTTCCTACTGAAGGGTAAGAAGTGTTATGTGTTTATGAAATAGCAGCTGATCAGGAAGGCAGGGCGGCACATTGCTCGTTTTGCACTGTTGGTGAGGGTATCTTGGTGTAATCTTTATAAAATCGATAGTCATCTGAAAACGTTGGCCTCCTGGTGGATAGAGGTGCTGGGGAGGTGGTGTGAGATGAGCTCTGGAGGACCTACTTGGTGGAGCCTTGTCAAAGGGGGCCATCTACTGGGCCCCAGCCCCGTGCCTAAGGCACAGTCATTGAGGAGGAACCTCAGCTACAGTTCAGCAGGCCCCATCCTCAGAGAGATGGCCAGAGATTTTCCAGGGGCAGATTCCTGATTGGAAAAGGCAGTTCGTCAAAAACAAAGCATCTTTGCTGGCTACATTGATTTTTGCTAGTAACACCCTCAACACAGTGAAATCTGGAAGAGCTTCAAAACTGCAAAAAGTTTTGACTTTTTTTAAGGGAAGAAAATGCCAAGGAATTAAGTAGAAGACTTCTCATTTCTGGTTTTAATGGAGGGGTTTGTTCATTCAAAATGTAAGCAAAAAATATGTAAATTAAATTGAAATGGTCAGAATAAATAGGGAACATTTTTACCAAATGGAACTGGTTTTTACCTGGTTTCTGCTGCTCACAAAGTTTTGCATGTGATATTTTGCCCTATAGAACAGCAGGGGAGAAATGGCTTATAAAGAGCCTTATAAGAACAGGATAGTTTTGACACTGTGTTTGTTTAATGGGCTTGTACACTCTCAGCTCAGAATACTTTTCAGAGAGATTTTATAGGGCAAAGAGATTTCCACTGCTGTGCTGCAAGATAGTAACTCCAAATGCTATTTATTCTGAATGGAAGATATTAGGTCTAACCATTGCTTGCAAAACACTGTGAAGAGAGTGAGACAGAAGGTAGATAGATAATTATTTTTAAAAATTTACTCCTTTTTAGTTTCTCTACTTGCTCTTGCAAGAAAGTCTAGTGGACATGGCAGCCAACAGTGCAAATGCAGTTGCAGTGGTCAGAGCACACATTGAGCAAGTAGCATGTAGTAGGGGTTAACTGCTCCCCAGCATGCAGCTTCACCTGCTGCACTGGTTTAAATGTAAATCCTCCCTTGATTAAATATTTCTGAACCTTAGAATTGGAGAGAAAGCAAGAGCTGAGACATGGAACAGTGAGGCACAAAGGCACCTGTGGAACTGTGGCAGGGAGGGAGAGCACACAATGTCCTGGGGAGGGATGCACTGGGCTGCACTGGTGGTCCAGTGAAGGATATTTCTGCATCCATGCATTGCAGAGCATAGCAGGAGGAAGAGGTGGAAAGAAGGGCAATGAACATGGCTGTTGTGACATGTCCAGAGGACCTCCCTTCCAAGCAACAAGTGCAGCAGCCAAGGAAAACATGGCTCTCCTTGAAACAATACATGATGGCCTGGGTGGTTTTGGGGATGCTTCCAAAGAGGCAGGAGAGCCCCTCAGTTCCCCACTGCCTGTGCTGGTGTCATAGGCAACATCTCTCCAGCTTGGTTTTCCATGGATCCTGACAGTAATCACTGTATTTTTGGACAAGGCAGACTGACCACTGCTGTTGTGTTGGGCTACTGAGGAGCTGCCTCATTGACCATCTTCACTGGCACAAAATCCTTGCAGGGTTGTGGGGTTGCAGATGGGGAGCTCTGTGGTGTAGTCCCTATGCAAGTCTCACCTCTGTAACAGGTGAGACTGTAAGCTGGTGCAAGTTTTTATTCACCTTGTTCATGTTGTAGTGCAGTGGTGGTGGAGCCCACTTCAGGAGACTTACACACAGAAATTGCTGGCAGGCACAAACCAGGTGTTTTTGTCAACTTGCTGATGTGCATGTGTGAGGGGCAAAACACCATTTGTAATTCTCTTTTGACATCTAGCCTACTGTGGCTGTGTTCTGCTGTGCATAGTAATGCACTGACTCTGCATAGCAATGCATTGACTAACCTCAGTCATTTGGTTAAAAGATTGCTGCCTTCCATCTCCAGAAGACACCGACATGCAGCTAACACTTAAAATCACAGAGATAGACAGTAGCTCTGTCAGCAGACCTTCAGCAGCAGGACCTTTACAGCCTGCTAAGCAATTCAGTTTATATGACTTAAATAGCAATGACACATGCTGTATAGCCTAATAAAATGGCCTCAGTGTAGTACTTGATAAATATTTCTTACCATCACAAATTCACAAAGAAGGTGAGAGCAGATTAACAGGTCAGGATGGAGGCTGAGCTGAAGAGAAGGGGCACGTTCCCAACACTGAGCTATGCATGGCATAAAATTTCAACTTGAGGAGACTGATTGCAGTTGTGCTGTGAGTTTTTGTTGGCTGACTCCATGCTTTCCTAGAATAGGTGGATTATTCTGAAGCAGCAAACTAAAAGGGTTGCATGTTATTAAGTTTTCAGAGACCTAGAACAGAGCTTTTGTAATGTGAGGTAAAGCTAACATGCCCTGGTGTATATGCACACCAGTTCAAAGGTACAGTTGTGCTATGGCTGCCTTCATCCCCAAACTGGAAGGCCAAGTTGGTGACCTTGAGAACTAAAAGACTGTTGCTACAGTGTCAGCAGCACTGAAAGGTTTGTAGCTCTTGGAGTGAACCACGCACTGAAAAATTGCTCCCACTAGACACCATTTGGGTTTTCTGTGATTTTGCTGTAACCCAAGGTATTCAGGGAAAAAAAGATCCTGTTCCTGCAATGCTGCCACATACCAAGCTTTTGGACTGGGCCTTCAACAAGTAAAAATCATCTCAAGTTGCATTGTTACAGGAGTTGTTATATCTGTCCTTGTCTTTGGCTATTGAGGTGGATTCAGCATTGTTTCAACACCTAGTTCAGCATCTTCCTCTCCCTAATTTCCACTCACTTTTTGTTCTCAACATCTGTCTTCAGCACCTTTCCATTAACAGTATCTCAGATGACTACCTTAGCTTCTTGCAGGGTGCCTGTGCACCGACTGTCTTCCTTCCCTTTCTGTCAGACTTCTCCTTGCTGGAGGGAATAGGGACCCACATCCTTCTCTGCTGGGCACTCACAAGGGTGGTATATGTTAGAGAGCCATCTCCAAGGCCTGCTTTTACTTAAAAGGCATGGTCATGCTCTCTGTCTGCATATTGAACAGACATGGACTATTTTGGGTCCAAACTTGTGGATAAACTCTTTAGGACCAGGTGGGAACGGGATACTACTCACAAACTAATAATAAATGTACAAAGCAATGCTTATTTTATCTACTGTTCCAAAAGGGGGGACACAAACCCTGGCAGTAAGAGTTAAAAAGCCTACCTGGCTCAATGCTTTTCGTTCTGTGTAGATGGATTCGCTGCCACTTCACCAGTCTTTCCCCCTCCCTCCTCTGGAGAATTAAAATACACCTCCCCACATAATGCAGGCAGGCACACGAGCTGCCCGGGAGCACAGACCAACTCCCCATACTACTAAATCACGTTTGCTGCTACTCCTGTGTGTGCAGGAGGGAAAGCAATTACCAGGCTTGGAGAGAGCTTAATAGGAAGGGGGCAAGACTTTTAATAGTATTTTTCTGTGTAAGCACAAACATCCCCAAAAGCTGTGGCTGAGTTATAGGAATACAGTAAGCTTGCTGAGTAGGCAAGTGTTGTGTCAACAGGTAAAAGCACTCAGTCCTGATAGTTTGTGAGTAGGGAAAGCGATCCATCAGCCTGGGCCTCGCACAGATAACTCCTGGCTTACTGCAAGGTGAGAAGAGCAGCTGAGAGGGAGCTGGAAGGGGGAAAGCTGCTGGCTACCAAGAAGACTTTGAGTAGGGGGAATGCTAACTGTTGGGCTGAATTTTCAGAAGCCTCAATTTTGGATTAAAATGTATCTTTAAGTCTGTTGTTGCCTTTCGCCCAACTTGGAAATGTAACTCAATATAATTTTAGTAGGGGGGTAATGTAAAAGAGGATCTTTATTTGAAGGCCTTTAGGAGCAGTTACGGAAAGATGTCCACAAAAGCCCACCCCTGCCCAGGGATGAGTACACATTTATAGGTTTTAGGAAATTAGCATAATTGATAAAAAGCACTAATTAGGAGGACAAGTGATGCAGTTCCCCCCCAGGTCAAGCCCCTTCTCTGGAACTCCCCCTTCAGCACTAGTTGTACTTTGTCCATGAGAATGTATCTTGGAGCGTTGTTCTCAGCCTTGGTTCCCAGGATGAACCGAGATAGCACAGAGCTTTGTTCCTCCCAGGGCTTGGAGCTCTGGATTTTGTTTTGTCTTTCAGCTTAGGGAAAGGCCATGGAAAAGTACTGGAAAAACTAGCCACTAATACAATAGGTGACAGAGTTACAAATATATGTTTGAAGAATACAGAGAACATAGAAAAGAAAAAAAAGGCAAGACCCAAATGGCATCACTGTGAATCCAGCTGATTGTCAGCATGAGTTGGGCCTTTGATGTTTTTGAATTCTCACCCTTAATCTGTGGGGCAGGCTCTGATACAGCAGGTGCTGAGCTCTGGGCATGTGTGATTAGTCCAAAATTACTTCTCTGCCTGCTGTAACGTTAACCACAGTTGTTACCTTTCCTAGAGACAGAAATCTAGCCGCAGTCAGTGTGACTCCTCGTGTGCTTGAAATGATGCAGCCTGCAGAACTGAGAGGCTGATCACTTGGGCCCTAATCCTGCAAATATTTACCCATGGGCTTTAGCTCTGTTACAGGAATAGTCCAGTTGACTTTGGGAGATGACACGTATTAGCAGTGCTGAGCACTTGCACAAGGCCTGGCAGGACCATACCTCTGGTCCTTTTCAGATTCCCCTCCAGGGAACGAGCTAATACCCTGATATGGTCCCTTTCTCTGGAAAGGTTTGGGTTTGAGGTCACTTACTTATTTAATCAAAGAGTTATACTTGATTTTTGTTTATTGTAACCAAGGAGATTTAACACTTTGAAGGAGAAAACTTCCCATGGTCCCTGCTTTGACAAGCCTTCAATCAAACTGGTGAAAAATATGCCCATACAAAAACAATAAATAGCAGAGATTACATAGAAAATTACCCTTCCAGTTCTACAGCTCAACCTTCTCATGTCAATTGTCAGCTGAGAGCAAGTATTTCCAGTTCAGCAGCTCAGCCACTTAGATTGGGAAGGGACTGTAAAAGAACAGTTAGACCTTATCAGTTGTCAGAAAACTCTTTAGTGACTTGATTTTTCTTTATAAAATGTAATAACTGTCAGAGATAAAGAATATATCTCTCTTCCCAACTGGCAGCCAAGGGTAGCTGCAAAGGGCAAGCAGCGTGGATACTCATAAATGTGTGATTACAGGCCTTTCTACTGATGGAGAGGGAAATATTGATGCAATATTAGTCATTTTTATTGACTTAATATTCTTCTTTCATAGCAGCATATCCAAACTGCTACATCTTTCTTCACACCCAGTCATTGTCCATCTAAGATGCACTGCTGCTCTTTCCGTTTCTAATCCAGCACTCTCCAGCTCCTTGCGAAAAGCCAGAATATGAGGGTTTGCTGTTGTACATTTTCCTTGTCAATCTATCCCTGCCCCTTGAAGGATTGCTTTCCAACTGCTGTACAAGAGCTCCCTCTCCTTCTTTATTATTTGCCCTGTTTCAAGTGGCAGTCTTTCAGGATGGCAGGGGCCTCTCGAGACATTTTTTTCACTGTGAGTAGAACAACGTGGTCTCCTGTCCTCCTTGGGGCACACCAGGATCCTGTGATGATAACCCAGGGAAAGTCTGTGTGATGAGAACTTGTTTGTGAATGCAGCAACCCAAGGTGTTCTTTAAAGGGAAAAGAAAATAGATTTTCACCCCTGAGTCTTGGGATATGGTGGTGAGTTGCAGTTTGTGAATGCTGACCGAGAAACTTTGGGATGGGCAAGTTAAAGGGAACCTACCAGTGCTCCTTTAGGACTGTGAAAAATAAATAAAGCAAACAATGTCCTTGGAAGGAAACTGTTCTCAGTGTCTGCTCCACCTTCTTTTGGGCAAGAAACAATGCTGAGACCAAGAAACAAACAGCTCCATCACAGATTGAGACCAGATTAATCAGCTGTTCCCTGGACTGGACTAGCCAGACTGAGAGAATGGAGAGGATGCTCCATAGGAAAGAGATCTCTCTCTGTTTAAAGTGCACACTCATAAAGTTAAGTTTCCTTTTCCTTCCATGGCATTTTTGTTCCTGTTGGGGCTGTTTCCACCATTAAGCCTAATTACTTAGCTTTTTATGTGCTATCCATTTCTTTTCATCATTTTAAAAACTTCAGTTGCCATAACAACATAATGCAATCAGTGAAACATAACAGCTATTTTCTGTAGTCAAGGTCTGTGCACTGTCAAGGATGTGAGCCATTTAAGCAAATCTTCACCATCCCCCTTCCTCCCTCCTCTTTCTCACTCTCTCTTTTTCTCCCTAAACAAGCTCATAACAGGAAGGAGAAACCATGAGGAATAATTAGACACAATAGCAGAGCAAATCCCAATCGTACTCATGCAGTCTAGTCTAATGAACTTCCAGCACTAATCTTCGAAGTGTTGATGTGCCTGTTTAATCACTTTTTTGATGTCATAGATAGATTAGTTGCAGCAGGACCTTGATAATCTACACTAGAGTCAGGAGACCCAGAGCCTGTTCAAAGAAAGGGAAGAAAATCAAAAGCATTTCATGCTTTGTTCATTTCTTATTTGTTCCTCATTTTCAAATGGTCATTGAGAATATATGTCCATTGTACCATATTAGTAAATAGAATGGTGTGTGTTTTGTATATTCACGGAATTTAGCATGAAAAGTCATAGCATCTATTATTAAATCATTGCTGAAAGGCTGGGAGAAACCGCCACATTTTTGTGTGGGTGGTGAGACTTGCAACAAAGCATAGTATAACTGCTGGGTTTCTACTGCACACATACATAAAAAGCAGTCTGAAAATAAATCTGGCAGTCTGGTTCAGTGCTATTCTAAGCAGTGTGAATATAAGATCTATCCACAATGTCTTACTCACTCCTTGACCTCCATGAAGGCTTTCCTGGAATAGTAACGAGGGAGTTTTGAAGCCCAGGATTTGGCTTAAGCAGCCTTTCTTGGGCAGTGGACTGAAGGCTGTGCTTGTCTGCTCTTCTAATGATGTTGAGTCAATCATTGCCCATTCACCCTTTCCACTTTTCTGCTTGTGTTGCAGCACCTTGTCCAAGCAAAGGAAGAATGTCATCAGCTGTGTCACCGTGCATGACTCGCCCTACTCCGATTCCTCCAGCAACAACAGCCCGTACGCCGTGCAACATCGCACAGGGCAGAATAATGGGAACAGCTACGACACCAAAGGGGTTCCAGAGACTCACTGCAGTGGGAACCCCCGAACGATCATCGTGCCACCACTGAAAACCCAGGCCAGTGAGGTGCTGGTAGAGTGCGATAGCCTGGCACCAGGTAAATTGCACCTCTTCCGTCAAGAAAATTAGTAAGAAATAAATGATTTATCTTGGAAGAATCTCATTGTTCAGTTTCATTTTGTTTGTTTGGTTGGTTTGTTTTTCCAAAGAAACTGTGCTCCTGCACTGCTCTCAAGTGACACGTCTGTTCTTGGTAGCCATGTTGCGTTATTTGTGTGCCCTGGTTCACTCAGGAGTTGTGGGGCGAGTGTCGGTCCCAGTTAGTTCTGTACAAACCCAGGAACAGAATGCAGCCCTTAGCTCAATGTTTGACATGAAAGGCACCCAAATGCAAGTGTGAACCTTTGCAGCCTTGCCTTTCCTTAGGCTTTCTTTGAAACGGGTCAGAGATTGAAAACACATGTGAGTTTTCATCCAAACCTGTTGACGTTTCTGGGAAGAACATTTCCCCAGGATCTTCACTGGATGAGGTTTGCTCATCCAGAATTTCTGCAATGCTAGATAGTGCGATGTGTTGAAAGGGCTTTATGGTGGCAGTCTGGCCCAAAGCAGTTGGTTTTGAGCTACTTGGCAGTCCTTGCTTTGGATGCACTGCTGGTGAACACGAAGGCTCGAAGGGTGAGCTCCCCAGCAGCTCCTTCTCCCTCCCCTCCCAGTCACCTGACATTAGGCAAGCCAGGGCTTTTTTAGGCTGCGCACACCATACTTTCCTTCCTCTCCTTAGGATTTGTACCTGCGTTGTACAGTTCTGCTGGCAGAACACTGTCTCATGGTTCTGAAGGATCCATAAAGCCTGCTCCAGGCCTGCTTTGGGTCTGGTTAATCAGGTCTGTCTGCCTCTAGGATAACAGGCTGGTCGTGTATATCAAGTCCTGCTGAGGTATTCTGTTAATTGAAACAGTTTTCTTACCCTGCTTCTGTTGTGTGTCTCCTCCCAAAAGCCACTCTGGAGGAGACTCGGTGAGGAAAAGGTAGGGTGAGCAATTAAACAATGTCATGTAAGCTACAAATGTGTTTCCTTTCCTGGCACAGTCACCACCAGTCACCACTCATCCTCCTACAAGTCCAAGTCCTCCAGCACCGTGACCTCCACCAGCGGTCACTCTTCAGGGAGCTCGTCTGGAGCCGTTGCCTATAGGCAGCAGCGACCAGGAGCACATTTCCAGCAGCAGCAGCCTCTTAATCTAAGTCAGGTAAGTCAACCAAGACTGATTTTGGTGGGGCATCATCCAGCTATTACCTACCTCTCCTCCATCATGGGCTGTCCTGTGCCAGTCTAGTGATAGCTGGACCCCATGTTAAGTTTGATCAACTTGTTTGTACTTGACTGCAGACCTTGATCTTCCAGCTCAGGCAGCAGAGGCCGTGCAGATCACACCCCTGATTAGGCTGGGAGTACTCTTCCTGTGTGTTCTGAAGTCTAATGGGTTAATAGTGTGAGTAGGAATAATGTGAGAGGGGAAATGCAGTGGCTCAGCCACAAAGGAGTGGAGCAGGAGCATGTAGAGAGGACTGAATTCTCCTTAGCTGTAAGTAACCATGGGAGAATATCTTCCAAGTGAAGAGAATGCATGAGCCTGGCTGTGGGACTGGGAGAGAAGTCCCCATCAAGTGGGACAAGGCAAACCAGAGCCTCTGTGACCTCATGCAATGAGCTTGATCCATCCTGTGATAAAGCTGGGCTGAGATCTAGACAAATCCCCTTTCTTGGCAGCATGCAGTTCTTAAGACATTTCCCAGTCTGTGATCAGAACTCCCAGGGAGCTCCCCAGGAGCTGCAGGAAATAATGCCCTTTTCACATCCTGCACCTGGGGCCTCTCTCTTTCCTGAAATGAGTTGAGAAGAGTAGGGAAGTTACAGCTCAGTTACCAGTGTTTCAAGAGGAGAAAGTCTGGAGTGCTCAGAGGACAGTACTGGTATGCATTCAGAGCTGGATATAAACAGAACTGTTTTTTAAAAAGAAAAATAACTTAGTGGAGAAGAATGTCTATTTTCCTTCAATATGCACAGAAAATTTAAAAATGTGAACAAATTTGAAATTAAAGTGTGTGAAAATGGAGGAAGTGGGCAAGATGCTCTTTGCAAGAGCTGGGGAGGAGTGTGGCTACCATATTTCCACAATAAGCACAGAGAATGCTTACAACAAGAATGGAAATGTTTGGAAGAATGGAAGGAAATAGCATGAAAGATTTTCCTTCTTGTCTTCTAATTCCTGCTTTATTGGAAATTTAATACTCTGACTACAAATGACTGGGAAAACTCCTCACATTTATGTGTAATGCAAGAAAACAACTTAGAAAATCCCTTGGGGAAAAAAAAAAAGAATATTGGTCCCATCCCACTGCTAGAAGTTTCCTGTACTCAAGTAATTTTAGCTGATGACAGTGAGGGCACTAGGCACCTGCAGGATCTAATCAAGTGGAGGGTTTTCTCTTTAAAAAATAATGTGGTTATTTTTACTAACCAAGGAAATCATTAACTGCAAATATCCAAACTGAGCATAAATAAATTGCCTGTTCCAGGCATAGTTAGGCAACTGCATTCCCGTGAGCTATCTGTGCACCACAATTTGTCAAGAGTTCACTAACAAAAACCACCTGTTGCCTGAGCAATTGGGCTTGAGGAAGATGTTCTTGGGAGCTGGGTATCCAAGGTCGTGTCTTTTGGTAGCTTTGTCAGCAGGTTATAGCTCAAACTGGGGGACTTGCTGACCTTGTGGGGGTCATTTTGGTTGAAGTAGGAGATTACATGGTCTTCCTAGGATTGTGAGGGACCCACTGCTGTCACTCATTTCCAAGGGAAGGCTGGCAATGCTGAGGGTGTCAGGAGGAGGTCAGGAGACTTTTCTGAGGTTTTCCTGGTGTTGCAGGGAGGCTCCCAGCCACTACTGAGGAGGCAAAGAGCCATCTCTTGTCTTGTAACCGCCTATCACTGTTGCTGTCTTTATCCAGGGCCAGCAGCACATCTCGACTGACCGCACAGGGAGTCACCGGAGACAGCAAGCCTACATCACTCCAACGATAGCTCAGGCCCCGTACTCTTTCCCGCACAATAGCCCCAGCCACGGTACGGTTCATCCCCACCTGGCCGCGGCGGCCGCCGCTCACCTGCCCACCCAGCCCCACCTGTACACATACACCGCCCCTGCCGCCCTGGGCTCCACGGGCACCGTCGCGCACCTGGTGGCCTCGCAAGGCTCCGCCCGGCACGCGGTGCAGCACACCACCTACCCCGCCAGCATCGTCCACCAGGTCCCCGTCAGCATGGGCCCGCGCGTCCTGCCCTCGCCCACCATCCACCCGAGCCAGTACCAGGCTCAGTTTGCCCATCAGACCTATATCAGTGCTTCTCCAGCCTCCACAGTCTACACTGGATACCCACTGAGCCCCACCAAGGTCAACCAGTACCCTTACATCTAAACACTGGAATAAAGAGCGAGAGACGCACCCATCCCGGGGGGAGTGAGGCAGCCGCTTTTGTATTGAAGAACATGACAAACTAACAATGCAATGGGAGGCTCGTGTGAAACTTGAACGAAGGAGACTTTAGGAAGAAAAGAAAAAGAGGAAAGAAGGGGGAAAACCAATTCTACAATTTTTATTTAAAAAAAAAAAGAAAATGGAAAAAAAGAACAGAAAAAAAAATAAACCACAAAAAACCAACCATTCTGCACCAAACTAGAGAGAAAGAGAGAAGGAAAAGGACCTTCCAGCAGGTCCTGTCTTTTGAAGAACTTCACCAACAGACTTTTAAAGGTTATTTTCATTCAATAGTGAGCCACATTTAGAAATTTGTTGTCCAGAACACCTAAAATGAAATCCATTAGGTTTTTAATCCTGTAGGTGTATGGATTAGGGATTTATCCAGCATTTCAGAGGGTTTATACAGCAGTTTTTGTATCCCAAAGTATACACATAGATTTGGGGGGATTTGTAATGGAAAAAGAATGTGGGTAAGGGAGGCTGAAGGTGGAGGACAAAATGTTGTCCCAGTGCTCTAAATTTGGACCTAACACTGCTACACTTAAACACACCTGGGAAAAGCAGGCCATGAAGCACTAGTTGAGAGCAGAAGCAATGGGGGTGTTTCTCCCTCTTCTTGAACACACTGGATAAATCCCTGAGAAATTCTATTCCTAAACAAGATCTCTAATAACGTATGTTGGATTTCAGTTGCTTTTTTTATTTTTTTTAGGTTTTTGGTTTTCAGAGGGGTTTTTTTGGAAGTTTTCCTTTTCAATCCCAAGCCATTTTAGTATAGGAGGAGACATTTTAGCTGCCCTCAACCCCCTGCCCCCAGCCCCGGTAGAATGTAGCACTATACAGGTCATACCCCTTTTTACTCTTTTGTGTTGAACTTCAACGATACCAATAGACTATTCCTCAATGTGATTGCACAAAGAAAAGTGATATAACATAGGCATGTAACAATGTGATTGTCCAGGTGTGTGTGTGTGTGTGTGTGTGTGAGTGCAGATGCTGCCTTCTCTCTGTGGTGTGTTCCTCGGCACAGCCATTACAACTGTCACAGTCTTAGTTTTACATCATTCCCTCGTAGTGCCTTACCAAACTACAGACGCGGTTTAAGGGTTTACTTCCACTGGTACTCCTAGAAACTGACTGAGGCTAGTTGGAATTTACTCTCAGCTCTTTTTCTTTCTTTTTCTTCTTTCTTTGTTTTGTTGGTTTGGTTTTTTTGGTTTTTTTTCGGGGTGGGGGGTGGGGGGAGTGTTACTGCCGATTTTCTCCTGCTGGTGATGCTGGGTTTTTTCCCACGTCGTCAATTGTAGCTCACTTGGCGAGGTGTTGGGGAGGCTCGTTGGGGTCAGAAGTGCATATAACTGGGTGTTTTGTCGAGCACTGGATGGGCTGGAAGCAACCAGGTCAGCTGTGAGGACCCAGAGGGTCTGGGGACTCATTTGTGGACTGGTCTGTTTCTGTCCTGTTGAAATAGCAGGTTTCCTCCCTGGAAACTGAATTCTCATTCTGCTGTTTGCCGATGTTCTCGATGGAGTGGGAGGGCAGTGTCCACCCTCATCATCAGGTTGTCCTGGTCATGTGTCTGAAACGGGAACAAAAATTTAGTCCTTGATAGGGAGAAACACTAGTTGTTGCCAACATCTCTCACTGTGTCTGTTGATGAGAAAGGGTCAGGAAAGGGCTGGAGTCCCAAAGCAAGCATGAGAAAATCCAGTTGAGAGACTCAATCTCAGGTTTCTTAAGTGAAAAGAGTATTGTAATACATACAGCCTTACCCACTCTAACATAGCTGTGACACTGTGTGCCTCCCCTGCTCTCTTTTCACCTACACCCCAAAAACTGCCTGCAGTGGCAGAGTGACCCTGGAACTGGAGAGTAGGTTGGTCCTCCACACCAAGGAATGCTACATGGTCATTTTGTTTTCCAACAGTTTCTAAAGAGAGCCTTTCCTACCACTGGTTTGGTTCAGTGGGGAGTTTCCCTGGTAATGGCACTTGCGCTGGTGCATTGGTACCATCATGCCTGTGGGTGTCCTGAGGAGGAAGGAGAGAAAGGAGTTTGGTAGAACGTTTCCATGAAAGCTGAAGTCTATGGGGCTGCTCAGTTTCACTCTACATTTCCTTGTAACTAGAGCATGAAGTAACCAGGTGTTTTGCAAGATGCTGGAAAATAGCAGGTTTGTTGGCAAGGTGGTGAGGGATGGGTTCCCTGAGTGGCAGTGAGGAAGAAGGCTCTCTCAGGTTGGAAAAGCTGACAGAAAGACAAGCACAAATATATTGTTTTGCATAAGTGCTTGGCTGGCCTGGAAGACAAAGGGATCCTGCTACACATAGCATATTCAACAAGGCTATTGTCTTCTGGCAAACCACCAAATAACCTTCCTGGTTGCCAGCTCTGGTTCCTGGGCTACTCTTGCACAGTTCTCTTCTCCTGCCTGTCCTTCATTCCACCTCAATATACTGTAGATGAGGATGCAATCTCCCAGCAGCCTATGCACCTTACCCCCGCTCTTCTTTTGGAAAGACATGTCCCCTTTCGTCTGAGGCAGGAAAATAAAGCCTTGCTCTCTCTCTTGCATTCCTCCCCTCTCTCACCAGTTTGGGAGCGAGAGCGCCATGCTGCTTATGTCATGAAAAGGAAAGATAATGTTATTTTATTGTATGGTTGTTATGATTATGATTATTATTTTATTATTATTATATTTTACTCTGGGTTTTAATTGCACACGCATTCCTTAAACTTTGTGGGGGTTTTTTCTCATATTGTTGTTGTTGTTGTTAATTTTATTTCTCTTCATCAATGGCATTGGAAGGGTTACTGTGATTGTGAGAACTGCAGGAGGAAGGAGAAATGAGATTATTCCAATGATGAAAACTCTGCCACTAATCTGGGGGAGTTGGACCACTCAGTGAGAGTGGTTACAGCCTTGAGGAACAGGAGTTATCCTCTGGGTCACATCTGCATTTCAGAATAAGTCCAGAAATATTCATTCAGAGGCCAACACCGGACAGCAGCTAACATAATGATCTGTCACGAGAGCTGGATCAAGGGCAGGTAAGGACCTTAGTGCCCAGGGTCCAGCTCACCATCCCTTAGCTTGAAAGGACATTTATATACTATTAAGACTTATTTGTGCTCCAAGCCATGGTCATTGAGCCCTTGCAAAGAACATAAGGCCACACTACATATTAAGGGTTTGGTTTTCCTAAAGGAGGACACAGATGGATGGCTCTCCAGAAACAGGGCTATCGAAGGACCTGCAGCAGAGCCGCAAGGGTGGCTTTCAGTCCCATCACTGGATAAAGCACACTGGTGCACACAGATGGCATTAGCTGGGTAAAGCATGGGTGCAGACAGGGCAGTGCTCCTCGCCTGCTCTTCCACTCTCACTGAAGACTAGGTGTCCACAGGCCAGAATGCTTGGGTTGATTTTTTTCTTTCTTTGTTCCTGATGTAGATTTCCCCTTCTTTTACAATTATTTGTTGTGGAAATTTATTATGCTATTCTGGTTGCTACTGTTTAGGTATTTATGGTTTGATTTGCATCACCTGCTTTTTTAGAATAGGGGAAAGCAGTGACTGAATTTAAATTCCGTCAAAAAATTACAGGACTTCAGCAGAGACTATAAGTTAATCATGCACTTGAGTGCTTTTCTAAAGAACTTCAAGTTAAATACTTGTTTATGTGCTCCTCAGGCCTAAGATTAGCAAAGCGTGGAAGGTTGCAGTCTCAATCACAGTAATGTTTTACTTGTATTAATTGCATTTTCCCTTATACCCATCTGGCCTGCTCTCCCACATGGGCTCAGATCTGATTTTGCTGGGTATTTGGCAGTGGAACTGCTACAACAGCACAGGCTGGCAGAGAGAAGGGTTACAGTGCATGTCAGAGGAGCCACCTTTCACATTGTCCATCCTGGAGTTGCTGGTCTGCCAGACAGTCATGGTAATGCGGTCCTGATTACAAGAGATGCACAGCACAGCCATCAGATTGCTTTGATGGTGCAACACTGTGTGAGAGCTGTGTTTTCTGGTGGGTATAAGGGAGCTAAGCAACATCTCCTCCCTCACACCTGTCTAAAGGAATTGCATGGATGAAGGTGTGGCTGGTCATAGGGGAAACACAGTCATTTCAGCAGATGAAGTAAAAGCTTTGCATGCTGTCAGTACCACACAAGAAATAAAAGCTGGCTGGTTTTGCTTGCAGGGTCCTTTGGAAGGGAAATGGGATTGGCATGGTTTGGTTCAGTTGGTGTTCCTTGTGTGCATGGAGTAAATGGTGTGGAAACTTGAGCGAGTAGGAGAATGTTTAGATACTGGAAGTTTTATGGGTGGCTTATGGCTGGCAGAATGAAAAAGTGGTCCTTTCTCCCATCATGTCCTCTTTCATTCTCCGTGTGCAGGAAGCAGAAGGGACCACAGACATTGTCTCTCCTCACGAGGATGTTCTGTTGCCTGCTGTGAGGTCAGAATGCAGGAGGGAGGGTAGAGAACCATTAACATGAGCAGACTGGAAAACCCAAATGGAAGAACATCTCATGTAGAGTGGTCAAATCCAGTCATTTGAGAGAGCAAATGCAATTGCATCTTCCTTGGCAGGTTTTACCTGTTTGTACCCAACAAATTGGGCTTTGGCAGGTCTCTAATTCTCTCTCTTTCTCTACTAGTTTTGGTGTAATACATAAAACATTCCAAGAAAGGGACACTTTTGACTGTGATTTTTTTCTTTTTTATTCATTCAAGGGATTGTGTATTGTAATTTGGTTTGAAGGTAATTCCATTAGCAAATTTGAAGGGCAATAAACTTGGTTTTTTCTTTAACCAAAGATACTTTATTTAAAAAA